>CABFVZ010000524.1:382578-397913 GCA_902151445.1 Timema monikensis
AACACACACACACACACACACACACACACACACACACACACACACACCAACATGATCAAGACGTAATATATTTTATCTAACACTCACAAAAAATGTGTACATACATATTAAATACCTTTAGTTTTATTCATGTTAAATGTTTATAATAGGTTATAAATTGTGCTGAAATTTGGCATAGTTTATAAAGCGATATTATTAAAACATGACCAAACAGACTTTGATACATTTAAAATAAAATATCCCAAATAACATTTCGTTTAGTTTATATATGTTATTTTACTTGAGTTGAAAGCATATATATATATTTACAATACTTTAAAAATAAATAGTAAATTATGGTTTTACTCTGATTAATTTGCTATCAGTATAACAACATGATTTGCATTTTGAAAACAATTACTTTCAAATCCTAGAACAAAGCAATGGTTTTTATACAAAATTATTAATTGATATGTAAAATAGTTCAATTAGCTGGCCTCTTGGTTTAGTGGTCAGAATTTCTGGCTACTAATCTAAATGTCGCGGTTTCGATTTTCGGCGGCACTATAGGTATTTATACCGAGGGTAAATTGTTTCCATGTTCACCATGGTGTGGATTGCTAGGTTTTATTTACGTGTAAGGTTTCTACTGGTTCAACATAATCACCATCATTATCATATCCTGTCTTCAGGACGAAGTAACCGCACCTGAGTAGTGCCACAATATCAGAAGACGATTACATATAAGCCCCTGTCAATGCAATACCAGAACTGTCTATCCGACAAGACTCTGGGGGCATCAGATAAAAAACATTTAATAATAATAATAATAATAATACTTAGCACCGCGTCTTACTATCCGTTCGGGTTATACGCTTTAAGTACTAGTTACTCTAATGGATTAGGAATTGGGAAGGTTTTTAATTAAAGGAAGTGAACCCGCATTTGCGTGGAGGGAAAGTGGAAAACCATTTAGGAAAAACCACCCCCAGTTCACCCGACCGAGATTCGAACCTCGATCTCCCCGTCCTAAGCAGTCGGGCTCAACACGACAAGCGCGTTAGCCAACTACGCCACAGAGGCGGGTAAAAAACATTTAATTATAAAAATGTTTACAAAACTTGTCTAGAATATTATGGGTGGCAAAATCGAATTGTACTATATTGGGTGAATAAAATTTTAATGAAACTGGATGAAACTACATTTTATCTTATACATATTGTTGGACCCATCTGGTCAAGTGGATATATGCCACAAGAAAATAAAATATTTTTTCATTTTTAAAGTTTAAAATAATATAAATATCTGTGATATACATTAAAACTAACTGAAACTCAAAATAGTTGTAAAATTTTACATTGATAGGTCCACCTCGGTAAGCGAGAAATTGCCGCGCAGACTTTTAGATCTAACATATGTAATTTCAAAATTTAATTCACACCAAAATAAAGTTGAAATATTCCCAATGGGCTCTTTTTCCTGAACAACCTTGTAGTTTGAGTTTAATTAAATATTAATGAATAGAAATAAATGTGGTATGTTTAGATATTAGATCATTTGCAAATATTTAGGACTCGGCTTGAAAAAAATGCGCTCTAAATTTAGCCTTCCGTTAACAAATACGGTATTTTAACTTTATAGTATCAAAATAAATTATTGTGATAGGGAAAAAAATGATCTCAAAATTATGAAAATGTTTATATTTTATGAGAACACGAACAAAAAATGTGGATTTGACAATTCTCTTTGTCACCATATCTGTCTGTCTGCCTGCCCATCCGTCCCTAGCCACGAATTCAATTCAATTTGATGGATTTCGTTAAAATTTGATATTTCAATGTAATAAGGCAACACCACAAAACATTTTTTTTACCCTAGCCCTTCAATTAAGGTTAGTTTACTGAAAAGTATTATTTTTAATTCCAAATTTTTATAAAATCTATAAAATATTTTGTTTAGAATGCATATATAAAATTTGATTAACACGACAAATAGGTGACCTGGTGGTCTAGGGGTAAGGTGTCAGATTTCTATGCTGGCGGCCGGGGTTCAATCCTCGGTCCCGGCAAAGAATTATCTGATTACCAAACCCTTCCTTCACCTCTGACAAGACATCTTGTGAATGTGAGGAATGCCAGGTCTCCACCGTGGTTCGGATTCCACGTTAAACTGTAGGTCCTTCATTTCATCTCACAATCACCCTACCATTACACATTAGCGTAAGTGCGTATAACCCGAANACGTTAAACTGTAGGTCCTTCATTTCATCTCACAATCACCCTACCATGACGCATTAGCGTAAGTGCGTATAACCCGAATGGGTAGTAAGACGCGGTGCTAATAATAATAACACGACAAATACCAATGTATAATTTTTAATTTTTTGGTAACAATTCTTTGAAGGGTAGTTAATTAATGATTAATTTCTGAGAAAATTGAAATATTTAAAAAATGACCACTATGATTTTGGGTTTGACATAATTATTAACACAGTTTACTTGTTTTTGGAATAAAATTTCATTTAAGGGTTGTTTAATGATGAATGATTTTTTCAAAAATTTGAAATATTTCACAAAAGGCTCTAAATATTTGGTTACAAATGGGAATTTAGGGTGTGTTTGACATGGTGATTAACACTGTATATGATTTTTGGGTAGCTTAATGATGAATACCGTAACTGATTTTTTTTAAACTGGAAATATTTTAAAAACGGCCTTAAAATTTGGTTTCAAATGATTTTCGTGGAAGGGTTTGACGTGGCAAACACCCATGTATAATTTGTTTAGGGTAAAAATTTGATAAGTGGTTTTGAAGCGGAGAATTGAAAATTTGTCAGTTTTAATATTATTATTTATTGTTATAAAGTGGAATCTGATGAATAAAATGGAATAAATATATTTAATATATGTTAGTTCTAAATATTAAAACAAAATTCTTACATTATGCCTTACAACCAGATTTTTGAGAATGACGGTCTTTAAGGCAACTTGTTACGCGCTCCCAACTAACTATTCTAGGTAGTTATTATTTATTTTGAGCTTTATTACCTATAAAACTCTCATAATAATAAATACATCTATTTCTTTATATATATTTCTATAATTTAAGTCTTTCAGGTTGGCAATACTACTTTTACATTTGCAACAGCTGTGAGATTTCTTCGTTATTCAGGTGCTGTGATTTGTTTGTTGATATACAGCAAGTTGTTTATTTTGTGTGATTATTGGTGTCCATACTCAAGAAATGGGAAGGAGTAAACGTATATTTTTAAAGGTCTTATATATGTAAACCTAAGACTGTTGACAATGTGTGTACATCTGACATTAAACCAAAATCTAATATCAACAATAGGCTTCTCCTCCATCTAGCTCTAAGTAGAAGTTAGCAAATTCTTTTGACGAGTATATTTAACATTTCTCAAGTGATTTAAAATATGGCGTAATAAATTTAGACAGTTTTGAAGATTTACTCAGTCAAATTGCAGTTTTTAGATTATGTCATATTAAGTTAGCAATTGAAAAGTTATCTGTCAGAAGGCTTGTAAGCAAAATTAAAATACATTGTTTAGAGTGTAGTACTAATTTAAGTAAACTAAACTCAGAGAGTATTTCTGTAAAAGAAAATGGAATTGAAACATAATTTGTTGAGGTAAACATAAGGTTGGTTTATGGTACGCGAGTTATAGGCTAAGGGAGAACTGCAGCTGAAATGTTTTGCTGCATTATGAATTTGTCTCCGCCTGTCTGTAGATATTATAGGTATGAGAAATTATTAACTTCTAATCCATAACTTGTAAAGACTCTATGAAGAAGGTTGCTGAGGAAGCAGTATTAGAAAATGAAACAGACAGGAACTTATGTGTTGCCATGGATGGCTCGGAGAAAAACGTGGCCACACATCTCTAAATGGAATCGTTTCAGCTACTGATTTTAATACTGATGAGTTTTTAGATATAGGCATTCTTTATAAACACTGCACATGTCCTAATAGAAAGAATAATGATCATGAGGATGATTGCATAGGGAATCACACAGGAATCAGTGGCGGAATGGAAGTTGCAGGTGCACTAAATATTTTTCATAGATCACTTGAGTTTTACGATCTAAAATATACAGATTACTGAGGTGATTGTGACTCCAACTCATACAAAGCAGTAACAGATTCATAACCATATGGAGTAGATGCTACAATAAACAAATTGGAATGTATTGGGCATGTCCAGAAATGAATGGGGACTAGACTGAGAGCTCTAAAAACTAAAACAAAAAAACTGCCTGATGGATCACCATTTGGTAGTAGGGACCATCTTACAGATGCTGCAGTTATAAGCATACAGAAATATTATGGTCTAGCCATTCAAAGGAACACTGATAGTGTCAACAATATGAAAAGAGCAGCTTGGGCTAAATATTTACATTTGTTATCTACAAAAGAAAATCTACAGCATAGCTTATGCCCATCCGTTGAGAAGACGGGGCGCAAATATTGCCAGGCCATAACAAGTAACAGGGAGTATGATCACACAAAACATTTCCATTTACCAGAAAATATAATGTTACATATAAAACCAATATTCAGAGATTTAGCCAACACTGTGGTACTTGAAAAATACCTTCGAGGAAAATCCCAAAATCCGAACGAATCATTGAACAATGTAATTTGGTCAATGCTCCATAAAGAACATTAGTTTCACAAAACACTCTTAAATTTGGTGTGTATATGAAGCTGTCAGCATCTTCAAAAGTGAAAATATTACTAAATGTCAAATATTACAGCTAATAGGACTCTCTCCTGGGAAAAATGGTGCTGCTACTATGGTAAAGTTGGATAAGAGGCGGGCAGCGAAAGCTGAAAAAGCTCTCTTAAACATAGAAAAAAACATAAGACAAAAAAGAAGTCAGACAAAGAGAAAACTGTAAGACCTACTAAAAGAAGCAGAAGACCCAGAGAAGCAATCTTATGTATCAGGAATGCACTAATGTGGAAAATAAGGTGAGATAGAAACACATTTTTATACGTTCTCGGTTTTTTCCCGTTAGTCACATTTTTACTCACCTATGTACCTTTTACTTAGGATATATGAGATATATCATTTTCAATTTTTTTTAGTATGCTGTCTATAGTGCAATACAGATTTTAGCGAGAGATTTTTTAAATTTTATTTCAAATAAAACATGACAGAAATAAAAAACTACTTTTTCAAATTTTTTTATGAGTTTAGTAGAAAATTAATAATTTATTTTACATTTATAATAAATAAAAATCACTCCCTATAAAGTTGTATTAATAAACTATCTTTAAATAAAAAAAAACAGTAATATACTTTTTTTGTTTCTGAGGAAAAGGTGCATACGTTAACATGGAGAAGCATAAGACGAAATGCCCCACTGGTTTTAGAAAATTAAAATTATTTTGAAAGCGGCTATAATAATTTATCTTAAATTATATCTGGGGACTGTTTGACATGATCAGGACAAATACAGCTTTATACTTGTGTTGGCCAAAATTTGAATTTGGATGGTTTATTAATGACTGTTTAGTAATTTATAATATTATTAAAAATGGCTTTAGCGATTTGGTCATAAATGATATCCGAAAATTATTTTACAAATCAATAGTAATGTAACTTTATTTATCAAAAATAATTTAACTTGATTGTAATTTACTTTATTCCAATTATAGAAAAAATTAATGTTTTGTAAATTTACCTTGAAAATTGAATTCACAATGGTAATCTGTTAATAGCTTTTCATTATAAATAAGAATTCATTTTTATATTTACAAATAAATAAAAAAGGGTAATTTACAAATAATTTATTTGTGAAAATTTTAATGCAGATAATTTTTTTTAACAATTTATTTTAAAACTTTATATGAAGAGTAATTAATGTGATTAACAAGTTGATGGGTTAGTATTTATGAGTAAAATGTATCTTAATAAAAATCAATTTTTGAAAACTTCAAAGCCATAATACAAAATATGGAAAAGTTTGTGCGTTTGTGTAGTACGATTTATTTTTAAGTCCCACAGAATAAAGTGTAAATATATTTGAGAACTATCAATGAGATACTTAAACCTTGTGATAAGAAGTTTGATTGTTTTCTTTCCCTTATTTCATTTTACGTGTTAAAAGTTGGTTGTAGGTAAAAGGTGAAAGGGGGTTTAATATTATTAGAATAGAGAAGTAGTTACAGAAAACAACACAGATCATTGTATTTTATGCCATGTGGCCTGACAACAATTTATACTTTCTCGACAGCCTCGTCTTAATTAAGAAAACCTGAAACATAAATGTCTAGGAAACCTATTTTAATATTTCAGTAATGTAAAAATTTTCAAATTATCTCTTAAAAATCAACCATCTCAAACGATCCCAAATTATATTATGTCTACAAATAGGTATGCCACTTTTAATTATAAAATTAAAAAAATTGGCTTACTTTATTAATACTTGCTATTTTTAATTAAATTATTGATTTCAACAAAAATCATAGACTTTAAAATATTTCAGCGCAATGAAGAAAATGTTTATCATGTTCCAAACAAGACTGTTATGATTAAGACATATTATTTATTTATAGACCCTAATAGCTTATAAAGGTTTTTTATTTATAGTAAGAGCAACGTCTTTTGAAAAATATTTTTGAGTTATTAATGGTATCTTATAGATGAAATCTCTAACGTCTTTGCTTAACTTGGTTAAAACTAATTAATTATTTTCTATGAAAAATTAATTATTGTTTAAGCAATACATATACATATATATATACATATATATACATATATATACATATATATACATATATATGTGTATATATATATATATATATGTGTATATATATAAATATATATATACATATATATATATACATATATATACATATATATATACATGTATATAACATATATATACATATATGTACATATATACACATATATATATAAAACAATATTTCTTCTAAAACATTTTATTTTAAGATAAACTTAAAATGAATTTGTATTTAAATTTCAATATTTTATGGTTAAAATAAGTTTGAATAGATAGTAATATACAATATTTAGTCTATTTGTGAAAGCGACTCAAGATATTTTACAACATATTGGAAGATAACGAATGTGAATGATTAGATTTGAAAACTGTAAAAACTCATACGTTTTGTTACTCAGAAACGTTGACTAGATTGAATATAACTCTAACCTGAATCATGGTTTTGCTTGATATTTTTTAACCCCTATTTATTAAATTATTAATTGAAGCATCAATTACATTTGCTAAAACGGTCAATAAATAAAGTTATGAAAAATGTTATTTTGATTTAATATTTCTGTAATTCAATGATATAAATTTATAAAGAATAATTAAGGGTATGTATGGCTCCCTGACTCTATTTAAAACAATATTTGAATTCAAACTAAGAAAAATGATATAAAAGTAATATGAATAAAAGTAAACCCAATGAATTTTGACATAGCTCTAAGACAGTTGTATTATTTCTTCCTGAATACATTTTAAATGTATAATTTTTTTTATTTAGAGCATAACATTTTTACCACGTGGATGAGGATTTAAAATGTATTTCTGGGAGAATCTTATTCTAGATGGCATTTTACAAGAGTTTCAGGAAATCAATTATGTTTCAGAAAAATATTGAAAAGGAGCTTAAAGGTAAAATTGTGTTTATATTATAATTTAAAACTTTTTCTATAGAGACCAGATATAAGTTATTGCAAAATTAAATTCATAATAAGACTATTTAAATTAATTTGGTATTTTGATAAAATCGGAAGCCAACGCTTATCTGATTTAAAACTTTCTAGCACATAAAAATCTTGTCAAAAATAGTATTTGCTTCTTAAATTATTTTCTTTTATGATATAAATGTTATGAAACTACTGTATTATTTACATGTAACTTACGAAGGTAACAAAGCAAATAAGAATATCAAAATGTTAATTATGTGCATGAGAGTTAATTGTGTATTAAAAGTAGAT
This sequence comes from Timema monikensis, assembly GCA_902151445.1. NCBI lineage: Eukaryota > Metazoa > Arthropoda > Insecta > Phasmatodea > Timematidae > Timema > Timema monikensis. Next base: position 390,551 of record CABFVZ010000524.1, read on the forward strand.
AGGGCCTAGAGTTTCTTACCCTTTCTTTTCACATTTTAGTAATTTAGAAGCGTATAACCCGAACGGTTAGTAATACGCGGTGCTAAATAATAATACTAATAATTTAGATCTTTAACAAATAATAACTGAACAAATTTTGGAATATTTTAAATAAAAACCCATCTAGGGATTGTAGTTATTAAATATTTAAAAATAATATAATATCTAACTTATAATTATAGATTCACAAAAGACCATGTTCTTACATTATAAACCAAACAATGTTAATATAAGACAAGATAAAGCTTACAATATATTAATATAAAGTAATCATTTTTATTTTAAATTAATCTTATTATAGTTCATTTGATTAAGTGCAACTTCTAACTAGTATCTAGATATAGATTCTATAATTTCATTCCCCAATTAGAAAACCATTGAATTATTTCAAAATAACTTCTATCATTTTTTAAAATGGTATATTTAGGCCCTTCGCACACGAGTCGATTGTTTAGCAACGCGAGTTTCAAACCGATTGCACATGCAACCGATTGGTGACCTTTCATGTGTAGGGGAGTGAGGAGACGCACATGGGTCGACCGAAATGGGACTGGTTTGAAATCAGTTTCCAACTGATCACGTACGATCGTGCTTACAGTTCGCGAAACGGTTTCAGTTGCGTGGTTGCATGGTGTGAAATTGTTGAAGACCTGTTATTCCAACGTTGTTATAGCGTATATTCTTACTATAGTATTGTTATAGCTTATATTCTTCCCATAGCATTGTTATAGCGTATAACCTTGACATTTTAATTGTTGTTTGTCGATATTCGAAATTAATGATCAGGCGTGGAATATTAAATTCGTTGAGGAGGTGAAAAAGTGTGGAGTGCTATATAACTATAAGCTTCCCGAATACATCAAAAAATACATCACTGAAAAAGCGTGGCAAGAGGTGGCACAACAGAAGTAAAATTTTCAGGTATGTAGTGGTATTTATTTTATTTATTTATCTATTATTTTTTGTTAGGTATTTATTAACAACACACACTGCTAATTTTGTTAATAAGTAATATTAATTAATAATATTATTCCCTATTTTTAGTACAGTGTATTTCCATTGCCAGGGTACAGCTTCACGAGGTGAAAGAAAATAGTTTGCCAAATAGTTCCTTAAAGGAGCCTCCGAAGAACCGTCATGTATTAAAAGTTTTCTTGTTATGTTGGTAGCTACTCCCACCATCTCGTTATCCTCTCCTGTATCTGGTGGCCTTTAATCAATCCCCTCTCGTTTACGTACGTAGTTGTGGAGGACTCAAGCAGCTTTTACAATGTCATTCACTGTTCCTGCTTTTCGACATCGACTTTTCTGCTTCCATTCCAAAGGTGAACTCAAAGTTTTTCCTTGCCTGGCTTAATCTGTAATTGAAAATCATTTTTACATTGCCTAGGGCTCTTTTTTCATAGAGCCTCATTAAATTGCGTGTTAATGGGAACGCTTCATCTCCAATAAAGTAGTAAGGACATGGCGGGTTTTTTCATCGTATCTCAACGGGAAGGCAAAGGAATGTCAAACCCCCCATGGGTCATCCAGAATTTCATTGCACTGGCGTTGAAAATACCTCCATCATGGTTGCGTCTGGCGTAACCTGGTTCGGTCATTGTGAATAGCCCATCTGCATAACAGCATGCCATTAGGACGGTAGAATGTTATAACTTGTAGTTGTAATTTTGAGAACCAGTATTTGAAAATTTCTCTATTCGGATTCAGTTCCTGTCCAAAGCCCCAACACATTTGGGAAGGTTGCATATTATCTCAAAAAGATCAGCAATTATTATTTTACATTTATCTCCTGTAGGCACAGGCTTATACAGTTCATTTAATACGTCCCAGATTATTTTAGTTGTATCTTTAACAATAGCTCCGATTGTGGTCTCCCCTATTGCAAAATATAAAATAGTAGAACAAATGTATATCCTGTGGCCAAGTACCTGTAAAAAAGTATATAAATCAAATATAAAAATGAAAACGAAAAAAATAAATAAAGATTATTTTATTTTTATTTTAATGTTACTGTATTTTAACATAATGTGTAACTGTATTCATTTTATTGATTTCAGCGGCTGAGTGCAAAGGGAAGTGACGTAATCTTCGTACAGATTTTATACTTAAACTGAAACCTCCGACAAGTGGATCCGGAAGAAAGAAAAAGGCATACTATTTGGCATATGACATTCAGTTTCGTGTGCCATTCATAAAAACGTTGGCTCCTACCCATCCGAAAATTTGACACAAATACCTCAGAACGAAACGACAGTCAAAATATTTGAAAATTTAGAAAGATATGATGATGAACTTGGTTCTCTGGAGGAGTAATCAGACATGGTGCATTCCGCACAAGCATCATCGCCGCTAACGCCACCACCAACTCTAATACAAGCACATCCACTTTCCCCCCAGCATCGCCTGAGAGAGCAGTATTACCTCAACCAACTCGAGTTAAGAAAATCGTGAATATCAAGAATAAATCGGCAACGGGTGAATATAAATATCTGGCTGAATATTTCAAAGCCAAAAAAGCAAGATTGGAAACAAATGCTAACGTAGAAGCTACTAGCTCTAACAAAATTGAAAGGAAAGAGTCTCTCAAAATGTTTCTACTGAGCTTGATACCTGAAATAGAAGAATTTACTGATTCTCAAATTAAACTATTCAAACGCAAAATTTTCAGCGTTATTGATGAGATATCAACCCCATCACTGCTCCACTTTTCACAATTTATCACAATTGGCTCACCACAGTAGTATTCAACGCATAGCTCTGGCATTTCACATACCTCTAAACTTTCGCTTACCTTAGCAATTTTTCCGGTTTCAGAGTCATTACAGGAACAAGAATCACCGGTACATCAGTTTTATACAGACTTTGCCGGGGCTCTCAACTCAATCTATTATAAAATGTGAACATTTTACTTCAACTACATTCCTTAAGATATGAAAATATAAATATATATATTTCTTAATTTTTATTGTATTTATTATTTCTTTAAATTTGAGTTTTGTTATTCTGTGTTGAACCAAAATAATGAGTAATAAATAAAACTTACATCAAAGTTATTAATATTCTTTCTTCTGCAGTCACACATTCTCTCATATTTGTGTCCATCTTCTGTATAGTAGGAGCAACCATCTTTACCAATTCCAGGTAAGAATCTTTGGACATTCTATAAAATGATATAAACTTAGTTTCCGTTTGATTCAATTGTTCTGCCGCTACGAACAGCCTGCACTTGATATTTCTCTCTACATAATGATGGCGCAAATATTCCCTTCGTACTCCTCTTTGTAGTCTGCGGTATTGATAATAGTCAATTATGTCTTCTTCATCTGAATTACTACTTGATACTTTGCCAAAACTGGCTTCAAGAATATGTACTAAACGTGTTTCCATCGTAACACTATATTACTATGTACTATGAAACTGTCGACTGATCCAGACTCAGTCGCGTTTGTGTGCGGACGGAGAACATCAATCGATTGCAAACAGGTTGCACAATAGTATGATGTGAAACCGGTTTAAGACTCGCGTTGCTAAACAGTTGACCTGTGTTCAAATCTCAAGGTTAATGCAAATAAAAGTTTATTAATAAATAAATATAGCTTTAATATTATTCAAAATAATTACTGATGTATTGAAATATATTAAATTTATAGTCTGGTAATACAATAAAATAAATTAATTTTTGAACATTTTAGAAATTATAAAATTGGTTTTATTTCCTGAAATGATTAATTTTCATGATCATTCCTTGATAAATTTATTTTTATTCAAAATTCTATAGATATCTCTAATATATATTTAAAACTACTTGATTATATTTGTGCAATGCGTCTTAAAAATTTGTCTAAGGTATCGTCATTAAAAGTGATTCACTTGCGCATCTAACAACTCATGGGACCTATTAACCAATTTAGAAAATAATAAACCTTGATTTTACATAAAATTTAGATCTGACAAATGAATAATTTTTATTCCATTCATCACGCATATTGGCGAAGGGAATCATTCACAATTACAAAAAAATCCTATTTGATCCCGGACTAAAATACTTAATATAATTTATGTCAATACGTTAATATTTATTATACATCCTGTGTTTATATAATTTAGGGCTAATCAAACTTAATTATATTAATAAGGTAGATTTGAGGAATGTATAACTTCAAAAAAATATACTCGAATTTTTATTGTGAGAGAATGGGATACTGATTAGTTTAAACGACCCTCAATTCACTGTAACGGGATTCGAACCCGTGACCACTCATCACTGCCAAACTTGACTTGACGAGTCTGAAGTTTATACCCGAAACCCACTGATTCTGGTTGTATTATAAATTATATTACATACATAAATCTAATTCATTTACTACGTGCCACAGAATAAGTTATAACCAAGGTTTAACTATTACGTGATACAATTTCTCAATCATCTCTTTTTTTAAATACAAAATTAATGTGCAGCACATTAAATCTCAACATAGTGTTTGAATTAATAAATGGTTGAATATCAATTGCTAGACTTTAGTAAATAGAATTGTCTCCTGGGGAAATGAGTGATTGACCTCTAAGTGGGACTCGAGGCAGGACATTTTTGAATGTCTTCCATTTCATCATCGACTTTGTGAGAAACTGCACCTGGGTTGTCCGGGTCATGACCCTAGGATCGTCTGTCTTGCTACTTTGAAAAAGAGCGTAGGAAGGATCAAGTAAGGGGTTAACGAGTGGATTGTATCATCTTTTCTTCAACACGTAACACAATCTAAATGTTATTTCCTGGGGGTAAAATAAATAAATAATCATTATAGTTATACTACACACTACTGTATTAGTATGGTATACTCTCATCACATCATTTACGTGTAACAATTTGTTATTGACTGTGCTGTAACAAGGAAACAGTCCCTCGGCGATCAACACAATACTCCTCAATTCCTCAATTCAATATGGGAAAAGAATTGCACCAACATACTATCTGCTAGGTGAGGCTAGGAGCTAAGGGTCCCGCAAAATAAAATATTATATATAAATAATATTACATATATATACATATATACCACCAAATATACTTATAAATATTAATCATAACAAAAAAAGAAATATCTTTAACATAATCTATTACTTTTATTTAGCTGTACTAATATTATTGGTGATTCTATTCCCTCGTTAGCTTAAATTTAATATAGAGATCAAGGTCACCATTAAGAGAATTTCGTGCTATTTGTTTTATTGCACAGCTTATTAATTGTTGCAAGTTATTCCCACAATACTAATTACTCTCTTCTGAATGTACTACATAAAACATACTAAAACATATAACTAGCTCTCATTTTCACAATACGTTTATTATAAACTAAACAACCCGTCTAATCATTTACATAATTTTTAAAATAATTATTTGTTTTATGTACTGATATGGCCAAACATTTAATTAAAATCCTTAAAGCATCTCAATTCCACTATCTGCAGAAAACACGAAAATATAAATAGAAACTTAACTATTTATAAAATAACATATACTTATAATTTAAGCCATTTTATAGATTTTATGTATATTAAAATATATTAATGAAACAAAAAAACATTTATAAACTCAGTAAAGCCATCAACAACAATTTTAACTAATATGGAAGAGCTGGGCAATTGTAGTTATTTCTCGCTTCCTCCCTCTCTTTCGTATTCTTACTAGCCGACTGACCACCTACCGACACCTCCCAAAATTAGTTCAGAACTGTCATCTCCACGAATGGGAAAATTATTCCATCTCTTGTGAAATAAAACTACGACGATCAGAACATACAGCTTAGGTGAAAACCATTGAAAGCAATTAGTTTTAAAATACAACATTTGCCAAAAAACCCAACTTTATCGTATTCGATATGGCCATTGTGAGAAGATTTATCTTAAGCAAGAAACAGGATATGGACATCCTTTATCGCTAGTATGGTCATTGATTAGCTTTTTGTGGACATAAATTGATGCTCCAAAATGCAAATGAAACTAATAAGAAACCTATCTAGAAAAAAAAATTACGAAGACAATGATATTTCACGGGTTAAATATACTTAAATACAAAGTGTAAGACAAGACCAACGCAATTATGGACCCCTTTAAAAACAATGTTTCACCAAACAACAAACCAGAATATAAAAAGTCTACCATAGACAATATAATTATTAGAGAAGTGTTTTTATAAGACTATCTTAATAACTATTACATCACTTCCAGCCATATAAAATATTAAATAAATTTAGGACAGTACAAATGCATAAATCTTCAGGAATGGACAACTAAGACGATCTATCAATACACTATTTCACATGGAAAGCCATAGCTTACCTCACTGAACCACCAAAGCATATCCTGTGACTCAAATGTAACAAATACTTAGAAAGAAGGATTCATAAAATAACCATCAAAAAGGGAGGAAAATAACTTACACTCTTTTCTCTTAAAGAGAAGGCCTATAACACTACTAATTTCGACATGAAAAATAATATAGAAAATGATAAAACACTTAGGAGTAAACTTTTTTACCTAGCAATCCACATATTATAACACTTAATTAATTAGACTCATGGAATACATAATAGTTTTATTCAATGATAGAAAACATGGAATAGTCGCCTTGTAAGACGTAAGTAAATACTTTCAATACTTGCATAAAGGACTGTTAGATTTAGAAGATAAAGAAGGAATATTAAATAGGGATAAATATACAAGTTATGATGGAAATATGTGGCATAAGGGCTAACAGTCTTCAAACTAGCAATGTTTACAAATACGTTTACCTTTAATTTGGGGATGTAGAGGACGCCAGAAAAGGGAAGTGTTTTTGCAATCTTCATGAAAAAGAAATGTTTTCAGAAAAAAAATCTAATAGTTCTCCAGTAGAAACATTGAGTTTAATTTTCTACACGTAGTAATACCAACAGTTCTTGAATATTTTTCTCATTTTAATAAGCAATCGTGTTATGATAGACTTTTTAAATGGAAAGAAAAATTACTACTACAATTTTAGGACTTCCTTGATATCATTAAAAACAGTTTATATGACAATGTGAAGAAAATTAAACGGGTACCCGTCATTTGGCCTAAAAGGCATTTGGCCTAAAGTGTAGGCTAAACGCCTTTAGGCCAAGTGCCTTTAGGCCAAATGCCTTTTAGGCCAAATGGCTTTAGGCCAAATGCCTTTTAGGCCAAATGCCTTTTATGCCAAATGCCTTTAGGCCAAATGACTTTAGGCCAAACGCCTTTTAGGCCAAATGACTTTTTGTAAAGTTAATTTTTAGACCATTTATTAAAATATGTTTTGCTGTCTCCGGAA
>CABFVZ010000525.1:0-42428 GCA_902151445.1 Timema monikensis
AAATGAAATAAGATATGTTTATAAAATTAGGATGATATTATTGTCAATGCTTTCACATACTTTTCAGGGGCAAATCAGTTACATTACATTATTTAAAAAACGTTCAAATCAAATAATGTATTTTGGGCTTTCTATGTTAGTGTTTTAAATCAAATTTGTGTTCATTACTTTACCATGCCAAGTTTTTTAAGAATACAATCCCATAGTAACATATTTAAATAGTTTTGGTTATCACATTATATACATTTTATGTTCACTAAAAAAATTATGTAATCAATAGCACAAGCCCCAAAAGGTAAAAACCAAATAAAGATCACAACACTTTTATAATCATAGTGTAAAGGTTAATTAATATTTACTTAAAGATGGGACAAACTTCAGTGGCAACATGGTCTAATGCACTATTTTCACAATAGACTAGACTACCAATGACGTAGAGATCGTGGTTCAATCTCGGTCGGGTGTACTGAGGGTGTTTTTTTCTAAATGGTTTCACACGCTCTCTTTACGCAAATGCGGTTACACTAATTTTAAATTAAACCTTCCTCATCCCTAGCGTAATTAGTAGCCTACATAAGCGTATCACCCGAATGGGTAATAAAACATGGTGATAAAAAAAAGAAAGGTGGGACTAGCTACTTTTTTTAAAATAAAATATATTCACTGTCGTAAAAACTGTCCCTCACGAGATTCCTTTATGACCTTGAACTCAAGATAATTTATCTGTTAACTGTAGGCTTACCCATATACTGGTTTACGATTTGATTATGTTGATTTTTGAAGCAACTATTAATGATTAGACTATATATTTAATAGTGAAATCAACCCTTCGAATCCAGATCTAGGATTTATTTAGATTCTAAATTTCTAATAAAATCCGAATCTTTCCAATGTTAAGATTTAAACATCGAATTCAAATCTTAGTACGATTTGAGTTTGGATTCTGAATTTCCAAGGTTTACACAGGATTAGTGCTGACCGACAATCACAATACCTCTAAGAGGTGAACACTGAAAACATACTTTAGAATACTACATTTCATAGGAATAGGAACATTATAAAATAATCATAGTTTGGCTAATTTACACAATCAATTTAAATTGCAAAAATGAGGTTGTAAATATTTACAGTGAATAACAGTAGGTTAAATAAAGACAGTAAAAATGAACATTATTTAAATAAAACATAGGTTAACTTAGAGAAACAAATGGGGCCCATTTATAAATTTCAAAGTATTTAAGTGTATACATACTTACTCTATGGCATTGGGAGCTCGAATGTTCAATGCCGCACTTACAAAAGTACGCCACCTATCCCTATCTTGAGCTAGTTCTATCCAATACACCTCATTGCACCCTATCCCTAGCTTGAGATAGTTCTATCCAATCCACCTCAATACACCCTATCCCTATCTTGAGCTAGTTATATCCAATACACCTCATTGCACCCTATCCCTAGCTTGAGATAATTCTATCCAGTCCACCTCAATACACCCTATCCCTATCTTGAGATAGTTCTATCCAATACACCTCATTGCACCCTATCCCTAGCTTGAGATAGTTCTATCCAGTCCACCTCAATACACCCTATCCCTATCTTGAGATAGTTCTATCCAATACACCTCATTGCACCCTATCCCTAGCTTGAGATAGTTCTATCCAATCCACCTCAATACACCCTATCCCTATCTTGAGCTAGTTCTATCCAATACACCTCATTGCACCCTACCCCTAGCTTGAGATAGTTCTATCCAATCCACCTCAATACACCCTATCTCTATCTTGAGCTAGTTATATCCAATACACCTCAATGCACCCTATCCCTAGCTTGAGATAATTCTATCCAGTCCACCTCAATACACCCTATCCCTATCTTGAGATAGTTCTATCCAATACACCATCATTGCACCCTATCCCTAGCTTGAGATAGTTCTATCCAGTCCACCTCATTACACCCTACCTCTTTCAGCTCCATTATAATGTTATCCTCCCAGATACCTCTAGGTCTTCACAATGGTCTCTTCCCATTGGGTTTTCCAGTCAGTACCCTGAACACGGTTCTAGATTCTCCCATTTAGGCTGCATTTCCTGCCCACCGTCATCTACGAAACTTGACTATCCTATCATGTATTGTGGTGAGTACAGGTTATGTAACTCATCATTATGTAACCTCCTCCATTCCCCAGTAGCCTCATACCTTTTTGGACCACACATCTTCCTAAGCACCTTTTATAAATATATACTAGTGAATAACAAATGAAAAATGTTAGTGCTACTCGGACAGTCGTCAAAAGGGTTTATCTTAAAAGAAATTACAAATATATAAAATTTTAAATCAATATCAGGGTTAATAATGTTAATTATAATAATAATAATACTAAAGTATTTATATAGCCAACACCTGAATTATGGTCCACTTTGGGAAATAAAACTGCATCGCGTCCTACTCCCGGTTCGGGCTATCCACACTTTTATCACACTTTTGGAGTACATAAGAGGAGCGTATAATTTAAAGGAAATGCATCCACTTTGACGTAACGGAAGAATTGGAACAGTTTTTAAAAATCCACCCTCAGTAAACCCAGTTATTATTTGAACCCAGACATTCCTACCACCAGAAAACTAGACTGGATAAGTTTGACATTTAGTTAGACCACATGCCCAATGATAACAGTTTCCACGTCTTCACTAAATTTTCACCTTGTAAAAGTCTCATTTAAAATCTATGGTTTTTGAAAATAAAAACTCAAGACAACTAAATATACAAACTAAAATTTGCCTATAGTGGACCAAATAGGCCTAATAATTATATAGTATGTCAAAAGAAATTAATTTTTTTGATCAATTTTTGGTTGAAATTATTTAAAATAGACTATAGCTTAAATATAACTACAATTTTTGGTAGATATCAAAAATCCTTTTTCACAAATGGTTTTACATTCGAAAATTTTACCTATATTGTTATATTACTTAATTATATTATGATTTACTATTAGTTTGGCAAATTCTATAAACTTTAATTTTTACCATATCAAGGGAAAGTATTGTAGTCCTGAAAAAATCAATCTCGAGATCATGAAGAATATTTACGTTTTATCTGAGCCTGAACCCAAAAAAGTTGTTTTACAATTGTGTCCATCTATCTGTCTGTCTATCTGTCCCTGGCTACGGATCCGAAACGCTTTGAAGGATTTTGTTCAAACTTGAAATTTTGATTTTGATTTTAAATTTTGACACTAACTTAAATTAAGGGTATGAGAGACTGAGGCTAGTTGTTACTGGGGCAAGTTGATGCATTTAGTTTTGTGGGTGACTGGTTAGTCGCAGCACCTCACGATTTATATTGAAGGAGAAGAATTACTTACACCTGTCATTTGTCAAGGAAAATTGAGCCTGATCGTACGAATATCCTCCTGTTGAAATAAGATTTTTTTTTGCCGTCAAATGTAAACTGCCCTCTTTTTATTTGTTTCGGTTTAGTGCTATAAAGGGGTGGTAAATAATTTGTTTAAAACTGTACCTTAAATGAAGTATTATTATTATTAATAATAATAATAATATAACAATAATATTAGGCACTGCGTCTTACTACCCGTTCGGGTTATACGCTTTAAGTGAAATGAAGTATTAATTAAGCTACAATACCATGTAGCCTTTACTGATTTTGTAATCAAGACAATCCAAATATTTTTTAAAAAATGCGCCCTAGAGCAATTATTATTATTATTATTATTATTATTATTAGCACCGCGTCTTACTACCCATTCGGGTTACACGCACTTACGCTAATGTTTAATGGTAGAGTGATTGTGAGATGAAATGAAGGACCGACAGTTTAACGTGGAAACCGAACCACGGTGGTGGCCTGGCATTCCCCACATTCACAAGATGTCTTGTCAGAGGTGAAGGAAGGGTTTGGTAATCAGATAAATCTTTGCCGGGACCGAGGATTGAATCCCGGCCTAGAGAAAATAGTTACGTTTGTGTGGGACACGTTTTTAAAGTGTAACAACTTGCACCATAGTTAGTATTTTTAAAGTATGGTTTTAGAACGATAAATGTGAGTGTTGTTAAATGTAGCACTAATTTTATATAATACTATTATTTATATTTTTTTGTTTTGGGAGCTCAAACCAATTCCATAAATATACCAAAAGATTATAATTTATTTAGTTGGCCATACGCCAATATGTCTGTAAACTGAATCAATCCAAATCCTCTGTCGCTTCTTCATGTTAAGAAATTCCAAGAAATATACGTTCACTTCCTAAGACAGGACCAAGAAAAAAAATTAAGAGGACGCAAAACACGCCATTCCGCAATTCTGACACACCATGAAAGGAATGTTTAGTTATTGCAGAAGAAAAAGCCACTGAAAAGACAACTGGTATTTGATAGAGATAAAAAGTTAAAAAAAAATGCAAATCAAATAGCTCATACAAAAATGAAGAAGAGGATTCCTTCGAAGCCAAAAGAGAAGCAAGTACAATGCATGAAATCTAAAATATAGACATATTAATATTGCACTGATAGAAACCATAGCTACATGTGCATAGAACTTGACATTGATATGAGTGACTAAGTTTTGGATTACAAACTATGTTCATACTGTATAATTCTCTCAGTTATACTATACCCTATTCACGAACACTATTACGATGACATTTAAACGAGCACACGTTTAAGTTAATAACAAAAGTTTATATTGTAAATTAATTCCTAAGGATGCGCTTAATTTGATAAAACTAGTCAAGGTGACCTGGTGGTCTAGGGGTAAGGTGTCGCACTTCTGTGCTAGGGTCCGGGGTTCAATCCTCGGTCCCAGCACAAATTTATCTGATTACCAAACCCTTCCTTCACCTCTGACAGGACATCTTGTGAATGTGGGGAATGCCAGGCCTCCACCGTGGTTCGGATTCCACGTTAAACTGTAGGTCCTTCATTTCATCTCACAATCACCCTACCATTACACATTAGCGTAAGTGCGTATAACCCGAACGGGTAGTAAGACGCGGTGCTAATAATAATGACAAGACTAGAAATTTAAATAACACATTTTGCATCATTAAATCAAATAATTTTTAAAGTATAATGTAATTCAAAATATAGGGTTATAAAACCTGATTTATACTGAAATAATTATCAAATCATTATATTAGTTTAGTTTTACTATCTAACTTAGAAATGTTACTTACAATCCCTTGAAATACACATTATAAACCAATGTAGTAACTTACCCCTTCCCGTTACAAAACGAATATATAACCAATTGATTTAACTATCCAAAATCCAAATAAGAGATTGTTATATTAACACCTGCTATTTGTGGATTATATATCCTTTAATAATAGGAAATTTAAAAAAAATGTAGTATGCTATGTAGTGAAAAAATAAAGTTTTAAAATTCTTATACTATCCCCAGTTTCAACTAATTTACTGGTGACTATGTTTTTTTAATTCAAAGTTTTTCCAAAATGAGTATAAAAATTTTGTTTAAAATGCATATATAAGTTTTGTTTTACATGACCAATAGCACTGTATCCTTATTTTTTGAGGAAAAATTTATTGAAGGGTAGTTAGTTAACAGATAGAAAATATTTGAAAATTCAAAATATTTCGAAAATATCTTTAACGATTTAGTTTACAATGAATATCTATGGATTATGTAGTATGACAACACTGTATACTTGTTTAAGGGGTATAATTCATTTATTGGTAGCTTACTGATGAGTGATGACTGATTGTTTTAAACTTTAAATATTTTACAAGGTTTTACAAGTGGCTTCAACGATTTGGTTCCAAATGGGTATCTTGGGAGTATTTATCATGGTAAATTGCACTGTATGGTTGTTTTTTAATAGTAAAAATTCGTTTAAGGGTATGTAGCTTGGTTTACTATTTACAAATTATAAATATATTTACACTTAAGAGTACAAATATTCGTACGACATAACACATCCATATTTACACGTAATTTAGCCTACATATGATACTCGGTTTACTTGTCCACGACTTTAGTCTAACACAACAAGTCCCAAACACATTCATAAGATGACTGTCTTATTAACTGAATAACCTTTGCACCTGGGTGCCCCCCCCTTTTCCTCTTTATCACGTACAGGGTACGTTCAGGGGTGGGTAAGTTCCATGCAATTGCGAAATGAGTCAATAACGCTACTCGTTATACTATTCACTCTAAATTTTTTGTCTCCTAAGCCACTATGATACATCACATTGAGAGTTAACTAATTTTCACCCCACGAGAAAGTCATTATACTCACATGTCCAAGTATTATCAGGTGAGGTTCCCCTACTTAACGGAATAGCGTCTCTCTGAAGAGTCCTGGGTAGCACAATCAATTCCGGGCTGTTTTTGTGTCATCCTCATTAGTAAAGTCTACACTAAAGCTCCTTGATAATAGACTAGGTCCTGATAATTGAATAGGTCCTAAGTCTTTCTCAGGTGGCAAGTAATCACTAACATTTGTCCCTTTCCTGTCTGTCCTTGATGTTAGTTCCCTTAGGACCAAACTGCAGGGCTTCAGCCTGTTGAAATGTATAACCATCCGTTTCCGCTTGAGTGATTCACGTTTAATGGGTACACTACATCTGATATTATTGTCTTCACAACAAATGGGCCATACCATAAACTGTACAGTTTGGGGGATGCTCCTTTTTTGACTGCTCGTTGGTGCAATCACACACGATCATTAATCTTATAGGCACCACCCATACATTTTCGGTTGTACACATCTTTTTGCACTAGATGTGTTTTACTGAGATGTTCTCGTGTCAAACGATGGGAAGTTTCTAAATTCATCCGTAACTGCCAAACATACTCTTCGACACTTTCTCCAGGTTCTGGCTCTCCATACATCAGGTTGATTGGTAACCACACCTCCCGACTGAATATGAGAAAGTAAGGGGTGAACTTCGTCGAATATTGTGGAATGGACCAGTATGCAAGTATAACCTGTTGCAAGGCCTTTTCCTAAGTGCCTTAAAATTTGTTGACATATTGGGAAAGCATTGCGCAGACAATTCTATCGAATCTTCCTACCAGGCCATCTAACTGTGGCTGGTAGGGAGTTGTGCCAGTTTTCTCTAACCCAAGAAGTTGGCATAATTCTTGGAATAGCTTAGATACAAACTGGCATCCTGGCTCTGTATGAAGATTCACTGGCACATCAAACCTCCGGATGAACTCTTTCACAATAAGCTTAGCTACTGCTATCACTTCCATATCTAGCATAGCATATTCCTCTGTTCATTTGCTGAAGTGGTCAGTCATTACAACAAACTACCTAGCACGTCCTCTCATTCCAGTTTGACCTTTAACCCAGACGTGGAGAGAGTGTGTATTGTGATGATTACATAATGTTGAAGTTGCTCTCTGATTGGCTGCTACGCAATGTTGTTGTCGCTCTCTGATTGGCTGTTACAAAATGTTGTTTTCGCTCTCTGATTGGTTGTTACGTAATGTTGTGTCACGCTCTGATTTGTTTTACCCCTCTCCCTAACCCACTTTCAGTGTTTTATTCTTTTCTCATTTGCTTTTTTTATGTCTGGTTAGAATCGGAGGGGCGTTGGAGATTTTTATTGGTTTGGAGGAGTTTATTGTCGTAGGATTAGAATGAGGCATTTTAGTTTTTATTTATTTATTTGCGTGCAGTCCATGGCGTCAGGTTCGGCACCGGCACGGAGCATGAAGCTCTCCTGACGGCTGCGTAGCGAAGAGTGTGAGAGATGATTCCCCTGCCTTGAGACCCCTTTCACGTCCCCCTCATTACCTCCTCCTTAGAGGTATGTGTCGCCACCCTCTCCCCCACCCCCTATGTGGTAATGGGGTTTCCCGGTGTCGCAACCCCTTATGTGGTAATGGGTTTTTCCCGTTGACTCATACATGGCGACAGTTTGGCGGTTCAACAAGACATGTCGGGACAGGAATAGATCGGGACATTGAATGATGTCTCAATGGGATTTCCCTGATGACTGGAGCTAGTTTGGTGGCTCGACAAGACAGGAATAGATGGTGACCTTGAAACCGTGAGCTAGGTCATTGACTCTGACACACTTCCCCTCGGCAATGTGTTTTACCGATGACATCATCGCAATGTCGCAACCCCCTATGTGGAAATGGGGTTTTCCCGGTGATGTCGCAACTAGAGAGCATTGACACAGCTCTAATTATGCACAATCAGGAGTTTGGAATCCTGAGTTAGGGGCCGCTACCCCCCACCACAAAAGTCTACTAAAATTGGTTGTTTGGTTTCGTCAGTCGACATGCATGGGTGTAGGTATCCATCGTGGACCGGAGGAGTAAGGTAGTAATGTTCCAGAGTTTACGTGGAGTAAGGGAGAGTAGAAAACCACCCCGGTTCACCCGAGTGAGATTTGAACCCACGACCTCCCCCACCATAACTATATGAGTGACACGTACCCTTTCTGGTAAAACGTGCGATAAGGATGATTAATAAAATGTTCTGGAGGGAGAAATACTTACAGTTTACACCGCTGGGGATTCGATTTAAACCTCTCCCGTCAGAATAAGATGAGCATGACATTTAGACGGTGTGCACACCGGTATTCGAACCTCGATATCTTTAGTACAGCTAATATCTATTGTAACGGTCGTACTTACTTCCGAGTACACCCCCACCATTTTCTAAGGGGTTTTGCTGGTCAACCAGATTTTTCTAGATCAGGTAGAATATGTACTACCCGCATTTTATTGTAGTGATAAAACCAAACTTCGATCATTCTGTGATTGGATGTCTAGTGACGCCTCAGTCCATGCGACCATCGATGCAAATATACAAATTTAGATGGCGCGCACACCAGGATTCTAACCTCGAAATCTTAAGCTCAGCTAATGTCTGTTAAAACAGTCGTACTTCCTTCCAAGTGCACCCCCACCATTTTCGAAGGGGTTTTGCAAGTAGTCCAGATTTTTCTATACAAGATAGAATGTGTACCCGCATTTTCTTGGCGTGAGAAAATCAAACGTCGATCACTCTGCCATAGGCCGTCTAGTGACGCCTTAGACCATGCGACCATCGATGCATGTATACAAAAATTATTATAAAATGCATTGTGACGGTAGATTGCTACCCTAGGACCTAGTCTTTTTTTTACCAGTGAGGGGGTTCAAATATGGTCGGATGAATTGATGTTTTTTTTCAAATGGTTTCATTATCTACCTTCACGCAAATGAGGGCACACTTACCTTTTAAATTATTCATAACTAGCAATCCCATACGGCGTTGCCCGTGACCCACTGTGGTATTGTGATAAAAAAAAATAGCCTAATTAAAAAGCAAATTAAAAATCAGGCTTCGAGGTGCATTTGGACCCCCTCCCTTACACCCATGTAAAAAATTTCAGATCTCTGCGTGTCGTAGTTTTGGCTGGGCATTGCAAACAAACAAACAAACTAACTAACACACAAACACTTCCTTTTATTACTATAGATTCCTGTTTCATTTATATAAATATGCGGATAGCCCAGACGGGTGGCCCGGCACTCAAGAGAGAAAACATATATATGCAAGAATAAAGAATAGAATAACATGATCGAAAATCTCAATATCGAGATTTATTCCCACTGCACCCCCAACGAGATTCAAACAGCTGAGCACTGTCTCACCGAACTACAGTCCCATTTTCATAGGAACAAGTATAAAAGCCACTAGATTTAATTTCACGTATTCATACGTCAAGACAAGTGATTTGCAGCAACCTAGTTTGATATACTATTAATAACTATAAAATATCACCGATACTGTAGTATTATTTTATAAATGTTGTCTGAAAAAAGTTTGTATTTTCTAAAAAGTCTCTTTGTATAAAAATTGGAATTTACATATAAACAGTTGTTTTTCCACAGCATTTTTTACTACTCGTCCTGGATTTACTACACTTATTCCTCCGTCAAGTTAATCTAGTGTGAACCTGACGACTTGTAGCCCCGCGACCACCGATGTATGAAATATTAGTGTTACTGTACTTATTTAACTATGAGAGGGTGAAATCATAAACAACATAGTCAAAACAAAACCTTCCAAGTGCAGGTATGGGCTCAAACTACCTCCCTCAGTACACCCGGCCGAGATTAAAACCTCAATATCCCCGTTATCAGCAGTCTATAGCTTAATGCGAGAGTAGAGCGTTAGACCATGTGGCCACCGAAGCAGTGATTAAGTGTTTAAAAAAAGTATGATTAGTAAATTAAGGGACAAGGTAAAGCTGATGTAAAAGAACGCCCCTTTTTATGTAATAGATACTGGGGCAAAATAAAGAATAAAGTGATTACCACTTTGTCCTCTAGTCTAGGCCAGTTTATTATCCATTACTCTTTTTAGCACCGCGTCTTACTAACCGCTTGGGCTATAATACGCTTAAATACTATTTACGCTAATGGAATATAAATTGGGAAGGTTGCACCCGCAATTGAGTGGGGAGGGAGAGTGGAAAAATTCCCCCCAATTCACCCGAATGAGATTAGAACCTTGATCACCCCCGTCCTCGGTAGTCTAGCTCAACACGAATATGGCTTGTTAGCCAACTGCGTCACCGAGGCGGGTATCTATCACTCTACACTCTTTTTAGAGAGTTAACAATCTTTACGAGGCTGGCTCTTCTCAATGTACACTACAACCAAACCAAACATTACAACAGATTGAAAGACGAAGCAGAACCGCAAGTCCAACCGAATTGGGAAGGTTGAGTCCAAATTTGCGTAGAGGGAGAGCGGAAAACACCTCTAGTTTACCCTACCGAGATTCGAACCTCGAACTCCCCCATCCTCGACCGTCTGGCTCTAGACGAAACAAGCGCATCAGTCAACTACACCACCGAGGTAAATTATTTTAGAAACAACAGTTTTATTAAATACAATTTTAAATTTTATTTGATGGTTGCAACTATTTTTTGATGAAATAATATATAACTTTTACAAAAATTCATAAGTAATATTAAATACAATTTTATATATCCTTTAATGTTAGAAACTATATTTTGTTGGCTTGATAAATTAAATTCACACTAAGAAAGTTAGCTACTTAAACCACAAGCAAAAATTAGAGACAGTGTGCCCACATTTTGCAAGGAGGGAGAATGGTAAGTATTAGAAAAACCTCCCTAAATACGCTCGATGCTGGTGAAGGAATCTATAATATTGAATACTATGCCATGGATTTGTTTAGCATACCCTGAATATTTATTAAAACTTATATTGTCCGTTTACAATACACGCGCGCGCGCGCAAACACACACACACAGCCTTCCATCGTTCTACATGTCTAATATTTAACACAAGAAAGAATTAAGGCTGAATAAATTAGATTTACTAAGGGAATGTATATCAATCTTCCAGAGTTCGAAGTGGAAAACGATTTAAGAAAACTTACCCCAAAAATGACTTTCCGCGAGATCAAACCCCGACCTTCCCACAGCTTGTTTCTAAAATAGAAACTCAAAAGTGATCTGGCACACATATTATTTATAGGTCACACGAACTTGACACATTTTAGCACCGCGTCTTACTATCTGTTCGGATTATGCGCTTATGTACTAATTACACTAATGGATCAGAAATTAGGAAGTTTGTACCCGCATTTGCGTAGAGGTAGAGTGAAAATCTACCCCCAGTTCACCCAACAGAGATTGGAACCTCGATCTCCCCCGTCCTCGACAGTTTAGCTCAACATGAAACTAGACGCTAGCTAACCACGCCACTGAAATAACATTAGTTAATAGTAAATTGTATAGCCTTCTTAAACCCAGGACCTCTTGCTTACTAGGCAAACACACTACCGACTGAGTTAAAGTGTTGGTCTTACAATTATACATTATTTCAGTGCTTACCCAATACTAGAGCAGAAGTGAACTGATACCCTATAGAACTCGAGGTAAAATGATGCGGGTCGCAAGTTATTTATTGGTTTATTTAATTTAGGGTATGGATAAAAAAGCGTTGATTAATGGAAGTGCACTTACACCTCCAAGGTTTCTCCACCATAAATAGGTGAGTCTGGCATTTAGACGGCATGCCCACTTGCGCCAGAGAGAAAATTGGGAACCTCCCCCAGGTCTAAGACAGCACTCTCACAGTATAATAAACTGCAGGGGGGTTAAAATCCTTGTCCACTGGCTGCAACCCTCTTTGGTCAGTTAGGGGGTCTCCAGCTCAACTGATTATAGGTTGAAATAGGTTTGGTGACAAAATAAATACTTTTATTTTGAAACAATGAAAATTACTCCAAAAGAGTAAGGACAAAGAAGTGAACCCGCATTTGCGTGGAGAGAGAGAATAGGAAAGCACCTTACTGGAATCCGATCTCCAGGTAAAATATGTTTACACGGAGCAAATATCGGGTTTTGAACCCCCCTGTCGTGTGTACCTACCGTCATAAACATACTAGCTGTTATGCATCGTGGGCCTGACGCTTTAGACAACGTTGTGGTGTGAATTTCCATTCTACCTCCACGAAAATCCTTTACACTTCAGTTCTATCACCTAGTATTTTCTTATAACCTTTAGAAGTGATCGTAAAGTGGGGGGGTTTTAATTTCTGCTATTTAGTATTCACTTAAACCCTCACAATATATAGGACAACCAGTGACGTAGTACGGTTCAAAGATTTAAAAATAATGACTGTCATGTCTCTGGAAAGTGTGAGAACTTGTCCGGTAACGGTTTACTGCTCTCCTTTTCACTCAAATGTGGGTACATTAAATTCCTCTTTTTGCTTTAATTTATTTAGCGTAGGGGATAAAAAAGCGTAGATTAATGGAAGTGCACTTACATTAGCATGTATAGGGAATGAGAATAACCACAATGATAAATCACAAATTGAACCTTCACTCACAGTTGAGTCGGGCGAGATTCTAACAGGCACTGGGTGTGTATTTTCTTAAGCAATTTCTTATCATCCCTCCATTCGGGTGTGCCTACAGATATTCTAAATTCTATCTTCCTCACCCCTACTTAATTAGTGTAAGCATGTGAGTGTTTCAAACGTGTAAAAAAATAAAACCTTACATTTTTGTTAGGAAACTATGTTTTTATTTTATTTTATTTTTACCACTGAGTCTTACTAACCGTTCAGTTTATCCGTATAAATGTGATAATTAGGCTACTTAAGCGGAGTAAGAACGAGAAAGGACGCATTTTAGAGGTAATCTACCAACATTTGCTTGGAAGGAGAGGAGGGAGCCATCAGGGGGAAAACCTTTAAACCCCAAAAGATATTCGAACCTTGATCTCCCCCATCATGATCATACTGGTCTAACTTGAGGGTGATGCCTTATACTATTCGACTTTTGAAGTGCGTTTTTATCATGTTAATTTAATATTTAGTAATGCACTAACTTATATGTATCCAAAGCAATAACATGATAGCCATTTATATTGGATGGGCTTTGCCTTTTATAAATATATAGAGTCACAAATAAATATTATTTACAAGTATATTTTTTCCATTTAAATTTATTTGAAGTATTTAACTTTTACTTTGGAAAAAGAATGGGCAAATTGTTATGTAGCAACCATGTATTTCTGGCACACACGCATTTTGGAGTATTGATATTCTGGTAAATTTCCGTCCCAAATGGCCTTATAAGTCAGTGGCTTTGACCTCTGAAAAACAGGCCTCTGATTGTGCATAATTAGAGCTGTGTCAATATTCTCTAGTTGTGACATCACCGGGAAAATCCCATTACCACATAGGGGGTTGTGACATTGTGATGACGTCATCGGGAAAACCCATTGCCAAAGGTAGGTCTGCCAGAGTCAATGACCTAGCTCATGGTTTCAAGGTCACGATATATTTCTGTCTTGTTTAGCTGCCAAACTGACGCCAGTAATCAGGGAAAACCCATTGTGACATCATTCAATCTCCCGATCTATTCTTGTCTTGTCAACCCGCCAAAATGTCACCAGGTATGAGTCACCAGGAAAAACCCCATTACCACATAATGTGTTGCAACACCGGGAAATCCCACTACCACATAGGGGGTGAAGGAGGGAATTTCGACACATACCTCTAAGGATAGGGTAGTGAGGGGGAAGTGAAAGGGGTCTCAAGGCAGGGAAACCATCTCTCACACTCTTCGCTACGCTGCCGTCAGGAGAGCTTCGTGCTCCGTGCCGGTGCCACGCCCGACGCCGTGGACTACACGCCGATAAATAAATAAAAAACTCTAATGCCCCTTCCCAATCCTACGACAATAAATTCCCCCACACCAATAAAAAGCTCTAACGCCCTTCCGATTCCTAACCAGACATATAAAACAAATGAGACAAGAATAAACCACTGAAAGGGCGTCAGGGAGATTGGAGAAACCAATCAGAGAGCGACGCAATCATTCGTAACAACCAATCAGAGAGTGAAAAAAACATTGCATAGCAACCAATCAGAGAACGACAAGAACATTGCGTAGCAACCAAACAGAGAGAAACTTCAACATTACATATTTATCACAATACACACTTTCCCTCCACGTCGGTGTCAAAGATCAAACTGGAATGAGAGGGCGTGCTAGGTAGTCAAGAATGTATTGGTCTCCTTGATCTGCAACTACATGCTGAAGGGTAAATCCTACAAGGTAGGTTCCAAAGGGTGCTCTCAGATTAGTATTCGGTGATTTCCTTCTGGCGCACTCAGAACATTATCTACACTACGGCTCTACATCATCTGTCGTCCTCATCCATTAAAACATATGTCGGATTTTTTATAATGTCCTCGTAACGCTTAGGTATTCCCCAGTAGCCGCATAATGCAAAAATCTTAAAATATCTTGGGATAGGTGACGATGTACTACAAGCTGAAGCATGTCCGGCTTATTTTCTTCCAGTCAGCGACGGTATAGAAGGCCCCAGTGTACTTCTAGTATTCTTAACTCTACCCACAAGCAAATGTAACTCTTTCCTCTACTGTATGCTTCACGGGTGGTTGGCCTCTATTTAACATCTCGCTTTGGTTTATCAATGTGTCGGGTGGTTTCATCAGTATCCTGTAGCAATCGGATGTCCATGTCTGAACGATGAAGCTCTCAACTTGAGTCCTCTTTAAATATTCTGGAGACCAGCAGCTTCTCATGTCCACATAACTTACATGACAAGCGAGGTAGTCATCAGCATTTTCATGACTCTTTCCAGGGCCACTCCACAAAGTCACTCAATCTTTGTTAGCACTCTACTAAGGTCTGATATTATACTTTCTTCTCCTTTCTTTGGTTGTCTTAAGACAGCTCCAATGCCTGTCCTACTGGCGTCGGTATCCAAGATAAACTCAGAGTCCATCCTAAAATAGGCAATGATATGAGCAGACGTGAGACATTGTTTTATTTGTTTAAAGGCCTATTTACACAGATTTATCTGATTGCCAAATCTTCCTTCACCTCTGACAAGACGTGTATTAATCACAACTTGTGAATGTGTGGAATGCCAGGCCTCCAACATGGTTCGGATTCCACGTTAAACTGTAGGTCCTTCATTTCATCTCACAATCACCCTACCATTACACATTAGCGTAAGTTCGTATAAACTGAGCGGTTAGTAAGACGCGGTGCTAATAATAATAATAATAATAATAATAATAATAATAATAATAATACACTATTTTTCCCATATAAATTTCTCTCCCTTAGGTGTCAGCTGATACAGGGTTGCTGCGATGTTAGAAAATCACTTTACATACCGTCTGCAATATGAAGAAAAACCCATTAACGGACTGAATTTAGTTAAATCCCTAGACATGGGACAGTCCACCAATGCACGATTTTTTTCTGGATTGGTGGCCATACCTTTCTTTGAAATAACGGGTCGTAGAAACTTCACAGTGGTTCATGGATTACATTTCAATGGATTCACCTTCAGCCCAGCTTCTCGTAACCTCTTAAACACCTCACGGAGCCTACTGATGTGCTCCTCAAAGATTCTCCCAATCACGATAATGTCATCCAGGTAAACCAATACCATATCCTTCTAGAAGCCAGATTGAACTAAATCCATCAATCTTTGGTACGTACTTGGGCTTTCACAAACATTAAAGTGAAGCACCTTGAACTCCCACAGTCCATTTCCTGTCGTAAATGTGGTCTTACGATCCTGAGTCGCAACCTCATGCTGCTAGTAGACACCATATCGATTGTGGAAAATATCTTCACACCTCCTAAAGAGTCTAGTAGATTATATTTATGAGGTAGAGGATACTTTTTCTTTTTGTAATATCATTGAGTCACGGATAACTTACATAAAATCTAGTTACACCATCTTTTATCTTCACCATAACAACCGGTGAGTTTTATGTGGAGGTTGGGTGTTGAGGGTTAAATGACATCATTTTCACTCATCTCTTTCACAAAACTTCTAATTTCCTTCCTATAGTGAAATGGTACTCATCCGCTGATGGGTGCACTTCAACCTATATTTTTTTTAGCGCCGCATCTTACTATCCGTTCAGGTTATACGACTATGTACTAATTACAATATGGGTTAGGGATTAGGTAGGTTTAATTTAGAGTAAATTCACCCACATTAGCGTGGAGGAAAAGTGAAAAACATTTAGGAAAACCACTCTCAGTGCACCCGATTAGAATCGAACCCTGATCTCGTATTCGGCATTCTAGTCCAACACGAGAGAAGCGCATTAGACCACGCGTCCACCGAAACGAGTTTCAACCCACCTTATTCTAGTGAAAAACTATATTGATACGACCAAGTTCATTTGGTTCTTACGAACACAGATCTGGAAAATCATTCAACATGGACTCTACTATGGCACGTTGTGTTGGTAATAACTTTGCTGATTCTAATTAAAATAAACTAGATGCCTTCTCAGGTGACCTGGTGGTCTAGACGTAAGGTGTCGGACTTCTGTGCTGGGGTCCGGGGTTCAGTTCTCGGTCCTGGCACAGATTTATCTGATTACCAAACCCTTCCTTCACCTCTGACAAGACGTGTATTAATCACAACTTGTAAATGTGTGGAATGCCAGGCCTCCACCGTGGTTCGGATCCCACGTTAAACTGTAGGGCCTCCATTTCATCTCGCAATCACCTTACCATTACACATTAGCGTAAGTGCGTATAACCCGAACGGGTAGTAAGACGCTGTGCTAATAATAATAATAATAATAATAATAATAATAATAATAATAATAATAATAATATTAATAATAATAATAATAACAATAATAATAATAATAACAATAATAATAATAACAGAGGCCTTCTCACCTCGGGTAAGTTCATCTTCAGTCCCTTCCATCCCTGCAATGACGTATGGTATCAGCGATCCTATATTTGTCCAACTGTATAATTACAGGTTGTTGGTGTGGGCTTAATAATCTCACTGGAATAACTTTGTCCTTGAAAGATACTAAAACGCGATCCGAGAAATATCCATGATTCTCGGAGAGGTGGTTATTGGTTTCCAATACTCCCATTTCCACGTCCACCCTGACTGCTGCTTGGATCTCCAACCACTGTCCACTCGTTATCATGATTGTCTCTCTCAAAATAACCTGGCACACCCCTGTCTATGGTTCCCTTAGTGGTTTATTTAGTGATACCTATCTTTCATCCATGCGCATTATCAATCTCGAAAGTAAAACATCGCATTTGTTTACGCATAAGTATTCATGCCTTTAAGACACATCTGTGTCAGTCTTTTTGCAGCAATCATTTCCTGTGGTACAAAATAACTTTCTACTCCAACGGGTACACTCACTGTACCAAGCACAGTCATATGATCACCACTTAAATCTAGAACCGACCTGTTCGTTGGGTGAAGTCTGTCATTTAACGCTCATCGCCAAACTTGTTCATATAAGAGGGACACACCGGCACGCACTAATTTTTAGTTTCTTGTCCTTAATACAATACATACATACGTGCCACATGACTCCTCAGCCTCCATGTCATGAAATTCTTCATTGTGTAACTTTATTCATTCTCCTGTTTGTTCATCCCTCTTAGGCTCGAAATATCCTTCCTCAATTTTATATATATATATTTATATTTATAATAAGGGACACAGACTGATCACAACTAGTTTCGGTTTTATTTGATCTCCAGCCATGTGAATAATTTCAAAAAATTATTATTTTTAATTTTTAGGTATAACACAATGGCTATTATCAACTTTATATAAGAGTCATGAATTATGTTTCTGGGGATGACATAGAAAAACAACAGGGATAAATCACATGTTAAAAATTTTACCAAAGTTCGCCCGGCTTAAATTGAAACCTAAACCTTCCTGTTACCGGAAATTCTATAAATTGCTGGAAGGACACCTTATCTCGTGTGCCCAATAATGATGATAAGGCAAACAAATTAGTTTGTGAAATATTCTCTTTTAGTAGAGAAAATTAAACTCAATTTAAACGTCAATTACGAGGTAAACTTAAAAGCAGTCAAATCAACACATTTACTCCTCATTACATTCTAGATGATTTGTTGCCATGCGGTCTAATTGAACTAAATTCAATATTGAGATAGCATATTGTAACTCATCAAAGCATTGAATTACTCTTAATAATGAGTGCTTTCATACAAGGGCTTAATAATTACTGTTCATAAGGAAAGTAGGCCTATATCGATCATTGGAGGCTTACGTATACTCTAATAGCGGAACGGAATTTAAAATTTTTACAAAAGTGCACTTTGTGTAGCTATTAAGTTATTAGTGATCTTGTTCTAAGTCTCAATAAATAAATTACACTTTTCCTTGTTCCATAACTAGATTTTGAATAGAACTGTAATAATTTGTATCTATAGACAATTATATAATAAAACCACCATCATAGTAATGATTTTAAATTAATATTATTATTATTATTAGCACCGCGTCTTACTACCCGTTCGGGTTATACGCACTTACGCTAATGTGTAATGGTAAGGTGATTGTGAGATGAAATGAAGGACCTACAGTTTAACGTGGAATCCGAACCACGGTGGTGGCCTGGCATTCCCCACATTCACAAGATGTCTTGTCAGAGGTGAAGTAAATTAATATTGATCAGAAATTTAACGTTTTACATATTATAGTTATCCTAAGATTTAAGTGTCTATAGACACAAAATATTTCCAAAGTAATATACCACTTGTATAAACTATTAAAAATTGTTTAGAGAGAGACCAAATCTTGTGTTTTTCCTACCCTATTTTTGTACGTTTCCAGTCCACTGTCAAGAATTATATAGATCAAATCACTTTTATTATTATTAAACCATCTTACCCCTTCCCCTAAACTTTTATTATTATTATTATTATTATTATTATTATTATTAGCACCGCGTCTTACTACCCGTTCGGGTTATACGCACTTACGCTAATGTGTAATGGTAGGGTGATTGTGAGATGAAATGAAGGACCTGCAGTTTAACGTGTGATCCGAACCACGGTGGCGGCCTGGCATTCCCCACATTCGCAAGATGTCTTGTCAGAGGTGAAGGAAGGGTTTTGGAAATCAGATAACTCTTTGCCGGGACCGAGGATTGAACCCCGGCCGCCAGCACAGAAGTCCCCTAAACTTAAAACCTTTGTTGTAACAGGCTTAATTTATGTTAATAAATTTTTTGGATCTATTAAGATTTCCTCACAAGAAATTGTCAAGAAAAGAAATGTTAAAAATATGCCAACACGTAAAATAAACGCAAAATTCCAAATAAAATAACAGGTGTGTAAAACAAATGTCTTTTTTGTTAATTTTTTGGTTGTGTGTTTTGCGTCTAACTGCCCATCAAGGCTTTTAATTTTGAACTTACCAGAAATGTTCCTGCAATTAGATGAAAGGAGATGGAATAACCGCTTGGTAAAAAATAACTTTAGCAAACCTGACTGGAATTCAAACCCCTGTCTTCCTTTCGTCAGAAAATAAATCTATTGTGATAAGTTGCCTTAAGCCATACAACCACTGATGTGAAGAGGGGTAAGAGAGAATTTATGATATTTTAAATCACACAAAAATAAACAACTTAAAACAATACATCTTTTCCAGCTTTTTGTATACTTAAAACATATTTGCTGCCTGGACTGGTAATAAAACAGATACATTTTAAGATGAAGGAAGCAAATTGAAAATTTATAGACAACAAAGATATAAAACCAAAATCTGTTTTAAAAATTGGATTCTGTTCTAATCTTCAGTCTTTAAAGACTATTGGTAACTGAATTAACATTTAGGCATATTAAAACCGTCCAGAGAAAATAAACTGCTAATGGCTTTATAAAAGCCCATCTGACTGCCATTTAATTGGGACATTATATACAAGATTATCCAATTCACTGGCTGCGTGGTCTAAGCGGTCACTATCATGATAGATTGGACTTCCGATGACAAGGAGATCGAAGTTCGAATCACTGTCTGGTGTACTGATGGTTGTTTTTCCAAAATAGTTTTCCAATCTTCCTCCGCGTAAATAAGGGCTCACTTCGTCTAAATATAACTTTATTCATCCCTAAAACCATTATCGTAAAAAGTTCATAAGAGTATAACGAGCCCAAACGGGTAGTAGGTCTCACTAATTAAAAAAACACGATTATGATTTAGCCAGATATCGCAATGGATTGCGGTTTTTGGTACTATTCACTTTATAGCAGTGAAATTAGGTTAGTGCAATGGTTTGTTTACACTTAAATATTTTACATTTTGTTGTAATTATACTTCCTCTTAGAGAGAATGCATTTTAACTAATTCGAGGGAATTTCTGGCCTCGAACTATGATGGATCTTGACTTTTATGTGTCCCCAGATTCAAAAATGTGGTTCTAAGGCCTTTCTCCAACGGGGAGATACTTGGCTGTGAATAGACCGAGTACTCACCGATTGAAGCTAGTAACTGGTTGTTACTCATAGGCTTCTAGAATATTCCACATTTATTAATACATTGTCTAGTGACACGAGTACCAGGAGGATTTGCTTCTCTGTTATTATTAGAGATATAATAGACGTGACCAAATAGGATTTAGGATTCATCCATACAATTAAAAGAATATAAGCTGCAGTTTAATAATAATAATAATAATAATAATAATAACAACAATAATAACAATTCGTCGCGACAAAGTGACTGCAACAAACTGATGCAAAATGTATAGCGTTGTACAGAATGTGGGAAGAAAGCTACCTACAATAGAACATAAAATGTTCAACAATTGTTAATTCACGATGATTAAGTTTGTAACTGAGGTAGCCCAGCGACGAGCATGTTGAGTTTCCAGTGACTGAGCACGGACGCGTCATAAATGAGTTAGCAAACAGTAGCCCCATGAGCGGATCGCTGTTAGAATACATTAGCGGTGACACTCAAGCTACTAACTGGTAATTTAGGTTTTACTATCCTCATTTTTGGGTCTTATTTGAGTAGCTTCGCGGGTGAAAGACCTTACAATCCCATATATCCCCGTGTATGTGTATTATTCTGTCTGTATCCAAAGCTACAGACAGAAATGTTTTAATGTATGTCATCCAAAGTGAATATTTAGGTGTCAGATTGATTTACATCGAGGCTAAACAATGATTTTGATTTCATTCCTAAGATTAAGGGCCAGTCAGTGGCGGCTCGTGTATAGGCACTGTGGAACTGCAGCACCCCCTATTTCCACTTGATATTATCGATAACATTTAATATAATGGGTTCTTTGTTTCTTTAATTCTTTCTTAATTTTCGTAGTACAATATATATTCCTTAAGCTTAATGCTAGTACTTCAGTAGCCATCCCTCAGTATATGAAAAAGATACAGAATTTTTTTTTGGAACTGTGCGCTTCACAGTGCCAGCGACGTGGTTTTTGTTTGTTGTGCACATGCGCACATAAGTGGGGTGTGGGGAGGAGAGCGGGACTTCCAGGTAGAGAGGGCACTGTTGCTTTCGCAGTGCCGGCTCTGGCGTGATGGTGAAAGGAAGTTTTTTTTACTCAGCGTGTGTTGTGCTTAAAAACCGTGTACCAATTTCTTGAATGTGATAAAGTGTATAAGAGTGTAGAATTAGATTATTATTCTGCTTCCAGCTATTCTATTTGATTAATTTTTCTCGGTTCCTTTATTTAACAGAAATACTAAATGCGCTTGCAGTTCTTTCAATGGAGAAAAAATTCCTCAATGTCATCCAGAGATCAAGAAAAGAATTTATTAAACTTTTTGCGCAAATTAAAACAAGAAGAATGGATTTCATTTTTAAATGAATAGATTCACAGTTAACAATTTAAGTTAAAGTAAGTAAAAAAGGTGTTTTTTTTTAAAGATTTTATCAAGTTCCTGAATAAATTTTCTTTTTATACAGGTTTTTTCCTTTTACACAATTTTAAAACAAAGGCAAAACAGTTTTTGGAGCAGCACCCCCACTAATTTTAGCTACGAGCCCCCACTGGGGCCAGTTGAACAAATATCATATTGATTCTTCAATCACCGGATTGCCAATCAACTTGATCCTAAATCAAGAAAAATTTTGGTTTCAACAAAGATAGTTAGATATTAAAATCCACTATCATTTGACCATAGATTTGATCAAATAATCAAGTAAAACAAACATGGCAACACTTTAAAATGCATGGTATTTGGAAAATCTCTTTGTGAAATGACCTAAATCTAAAGGCACCGTGCAAAGTACCGACGATATTTGAATTCACGACACGAGCGTGCAAGACGGCTGCATTTTTAAGTTCTTGCAGGGTAAATCCAAGCGGCATCATGTTTGCCGCGATCAAATACTCGAAAATCCTAAAACATGGTTCACCGTTTCTCGTAAACTACTTTAACAATCACAGCAGTTTTTTGAGAATTCGTTATAAAAACCTTAAAATCATGGAGATATTATTAAAATGTTCATATTCCTATTAGTTTGCCTTGAAAAAATTGTTTTCTAATGAAAGAATTATAATGAGGTTTTTACCGCAGACATCTTTTTACTTTATGTAAAAGTTATTTTACTAATTGAGATAGATGGGTAGTATAAGTGTACAAAATGATCATCATGAACTGAATTTAATTTTGATAAAAGATTAATTCCTTTAACACCAATACTTTTCACAGTTTGATGTGTTTAGTTACGAGCTCTTCACGCGCACCTTGTTTTCGATAAACAGAAGATTGTCAGAAAGACCGACTATTCATTCCGTTTCTACCTTTTTTTCCTTGATCTACTGTTACTAGCTTTACAACAATTATTATTATGTTAAATACTCTAAACCACTTTTGGTTGTGCACTCTATTTATAACATATCCTACCTTTCTTGTAAATTAGTGAATAGATAAATCTTAAATTCATAATATTGTTGTCCACTTTGTCCGACAATAATTCACTTCGGTCATTAATATGTCTACTTTCTGTGTTAAGGGTCCCAGGATCAATTTCCGATATGGTACATATTAATCTTTGGTAAATTGTCAGCCTAGTAACTGGGTGTTGAGAGTTTCCTAGTACTGTATTAATTTATTTTATGAATCGTGTGCTGATATCTAAAGTGTGTTCAGAAAGAGCACATTAATTAATATCCTCAATAAAAAAAAAAGAACTAAAGAAATTGAAAGGGATGTAGTGCGTTATACTAGACAAACCAACTCTTATTATTACTTACATTATTAAATCACTATTATAATGTCCAGCCTCCTTTCAAGCACATTCGTCAGTGACCGAACGGAATGACGGACCTATCTAACAATCTTAAGTTTATCTAAAACCTGGTGTGCGTGAAGAGTTCACATAAAACTGTGAAAAGTATTGGTGTTAGAGAAATGAGTCTCATTTCGTACACTTATACTACTCATTTATCTCAAATAGGAAAAAACATTTACACAGAATGAAAATAGGTCTGCACTAAGAACCTCATATTAATTTTTTCATTAGAAAACAATTTTTTCCAAGCAAACCATTTGGAATATGTGAATTTTAATAATATCCTCATGTCTCTTAAGGTTTTTACAACGAGTTTTGAAAATACTGCTGTGATTGTACAAGTAGTTTACGAGAAACGGTGAGTTATGTTTTAGGATTTTCGAGTATTTGATCGTGATAAACATGATGCCACTTGGATTTTCCCCGCAAGAACTTACGAAGTCATCACGAGTCGCGCCACCAGTACTGGCGCACAGAGCCTATACATAAGGCTGGCTTATGTTATATAAACGTTGTCTCTGGTAGCCTAGGCTGCCTATTATTTATGTATTCATTTCAATAACTTGCAATTTTGGGTACGTTCCTCAAGAAAAATGTTTTAACCAATTTTGAAATTATATTAGTAACTATACTTAATACATTGTGATCAGTCCAATCCCCATCTCAAATTGGATTTATCTGTGATTAAATAAAAGTTTATTTATTTTATGGAGCTGTTTTGGATATTAATTAATTATTTATTACTTCATTGTATAGTTGAAAAACTTCATCTGAAGACGCCCTAAATTACAACACACTTCTTAAAAATAACTCACACTCTAAATAAATATATACAACAAACACTTTAATTTTATTAATAACTTAAATAAGGATGCCAACATTAGTTCAGTTATTAAAACATATAGATTTTGTTTCCCATCAATATGATGACCGGCGAATCAAACAATTGATGGGTTAGCTTAGCTTGATTATCTTGACCAGAGATTTGATCCGCAATCACGCACGTCTTAGTAATAATAATTATTATTAATGGTGTAGCTTAAAGATTGTAGACACTGATTGAAGATCAACTTACATCTGAGCTCTGATCAAGCAAATGATTAATGTTTGCGCAACTGGCCCGAAGTGTATATATATGACTGATTTTTAAAAATTAAATTTTCTAAAATTTCTCTAATGATTGTGTTAAAAAAAACTAATATCTTTGAAGTGTTTAACATGATCAGTACTTATATACTTCATTTTTAAGGGACCCTAGATTTAAGAGTAGTTTACAGCATTTTTTAGTATCCATTACTATTTACAGCGTGTTGCATGGGTAATTTTTTTTTATACAAGCCACATATCTTCCACCACCAACTTTCTAGTCCTGTCATAGCTTTATAGACTACTGGTTTTGGAAAATTTCAAATACAGTATTTTGAAAATGACTATTTTTATACAAATAAATATCTATGAAATCAGTTTCTTAACATAATAACGAATAGGCTTATGCAGACTTATTTTTCAAATAAACATATGAATGACTACATTTTTTAAAGAGATTTTTTAATGGTCATACAAATTTTGTTTAAAATGAATAATTTGGAAGTGTTTTATATCATAAAAACCTTACCTTTTTTAGAAACTTTCATTTAAGTTTAGTTTATTAATGACTGATTTAAAAAATATATTTTTTTTTCGAAAATTATTCTATAAAAATATTGATTAAAATGAGTATTTAGGGTATGTTTACATTACTCTGCGAAATAAGTTCAGTTTACATAGCTTTTAATACCTGAATATGTTGGGGCTTTGCAAACGTATAAGCTTGTGACATTATTCACACAAATGGGACTATGGAGTAGCGTTCCACCTTCTTTCTCGTGAGAATTATTACTGGGTTAATTGCGTTAACACCAATTATATTTTACCCTTTTTATCATTTCTCAGTCGGTTTTGGTGTTTCTTTGATATATTCATCTGATACTCTTATGTGGTGGGTACTGGGTCATAAATTTCGAAACCAATGGAATGCAGATTTCTTTAACTGTTATTATAACGCTTGTGTTCACGTTTCATTACATTACTCTCACACTATAGTGAAAGGCTCTTGTTTCTATATCCAAAGTCATTGTTGGTGTTATTACAGAAAGAATGATTTAAGTCATCTCTCTTGCAATAAACTGGACTGACAATCGAAATGGCAATAGCAATGACAATGAAAATGCATACATATTGTTTTCAAATTTGTAATCAATGTTACTAGAGTATTCAGACTAGTTTTACTATAAACACACACCAGGTTAGAATGATCATGTTACTAGAGGATACTGAACATTTGTGACACCATATGTTAAAATATACCCGCACCAGAATGATCAAATCTCAGAGTTGTAAATATAAGTTCAATTTTGAGTAAAATAACTCAAAATTAGTTAATTTACAACTATACCTAACATTCAAAACAGTGGTTTTCTAAACCCGGAGTTGAACATTTCTATTCCGCAACCAACCTTAGGAGAGCAGAAGGAATTTTTGTTCCAAGATTCCCCTTTCTCTCTTACTAAGCTATACTTCTTTAATTTATTCATGCATTTTTTCTAATATTTCTATTTTTCCACGGGCTACACAGGCTATTTAAAAGCTAGGTAAATCTGGCAAAAAATCAGTCTATTATCTGCTGTATGAATGCATTTTCAGGGTGTCTGTATTAATTTCGATGTATTATTGGTATTCATATATACTTTTAATTAACTTATTTATATTAATTTAATTGTTTCAGGAATCAATTGTGAAAGAATAATTTTCATAACAGCTGTCAGATTGAATGATTGAGGTAAGCTCACTTTTAAAATAAATTCAACATATTAAATATAGTTAGATTGTAAGTATATTTAGACGTTGTTTAATTAGTATCCCCCATGAGATTTTTTTTAAAAAGCTGGCATTACTTTTTATGCCTTTATCTATTGAAATCTGATAATATTACCTACACTTTTCACTTAAAGCCACCTTAGATATTTGTGTAGTATTCTTGAGCATAATTTGATATTATGCTGTATATAATAAACTATTGATAAATGAAGAACTGTTTTGTCCTAAGTCCTTTGACCGTCGGATTCTTGTGTAGCCCGTGACAGTT
Source organism: Timema monikensis (assembly GCA_902151445.1). Lineage (NCBI taxonomy): Eukaryota > Metazoa > Arthropoda > Insecta > Phasmatodea > Timematidae > Timema > Timema monikensis. The sequence goes on from CABFVZ010000525.1 coordinate 26,747, forward strand.
TTCTCTCTTGCAATATGTAACCGAGAAAAACAGGCCTTACTATATGAAAGATTGATATTTGAAAGAAGCCAAAGGATTATAATGATTTGCACTTGAATAATTAAAATGAACATTTAGTAATTATATTAAAATATATTGGAATTCTAAGTTGTTTAATTTAGCTATTACTACATGGCTTTATGAATAGAATATTAAACATAGGCCCACTATATTGAATTATACCCGCTATTATGACCGCAGATAAAAACTAAATTTCGGGGTGGGGGTGGATTAGGCATTTTTAATGTGAGCGGTTGTTGAACTGGGATCAGTCGATTCGATTAGAACGAATTGTAAACAGATTAAATGGATTCTTCATAGTATAATGTGGCAGACTACATTTCATTATAAGACATTCAGCTGAACGTTAGCTACTCCGTAAAGTATGTACCGGTTAAAATTAGTTCTTAGTGAGAGGGGGAGCAAAATTATGTTTGGGTAGGCTAGGCTAGGCTATGTTGGGTTGGGTCGGGTGGGGTCAGGTAGGCCTCAAGTTACCCTCGGAGAAAAACGTACTGCAAGGCAGCAGTACACAACCCACCTTGCGAGTGGTAATGTTGGTGGTAGTCTGGGATCATTAGTGGTGCTCAGTCCACCCACGCCCAAATTGCATTAGCAGACCTTATAATGCATTAGGCTAGTCCATCATTTGTGTAAGGGAGCAAACAATCGCGGATACATATCTTTGTCAGAAAATTTATTTTCTGGCGTACAAATATTTGTATATAACATCAACAAAATAACTTTCTTTCGAATAACAGTGAAGTGAAGAATAATATATTTTAACGATCCAGCTATCCTCACCCTTTCTGTATCATGAGCTAGCTTCCACATTTCCCTTCTCTGTTAAAATTATGTGGAAGATAACATGAATAATTAATTCCAGTATTTTTTTCAATTTTATAGAAAAACTTTTTTTTATCAAAATAAATAGTCAATAGGTTTAATTTAATTTTCTACACATAATATCAAAAGTTGTTTAATATCTGTCATGTGCATATTGTCATTTTATGATAAACTTTTTAAATGAATAGGAAACGTTGTCAAATTATATTATACCCATTCCAGATTTTCAAGAACATTTAGTGTTTATCATCACTTTGTGTAGAAAATCAAACTAAACGAATTTACTGAAGCCATTTTAGATTTATTATGTTCAATTTTCAATTTTGGTTTGTTTTAAATACTGCACAAATACCATCCTTAACTAGCGTTCCCTTCCATCCCACCTTAAGGTGAGGATGTAGGGGACGTGAAAAAAGACCAGTGATTTTTCAGTTTTTATAGCAAAACATTTATTTGTCCAAAATAAATAAAATATTGCTCCAGTAGCAACGTTTATTTTAATTTTCTTCACACGGTGATAATCACGAGTTGTTAAAATATATCTGTCAAGTGTGTCATGAAATTGAATGATAAATGTTTCTGTTCATTTAAAAAGTTTGTCACACAATACCGCTATGCTCATGACAGGTATTCAACAATTGTTGATTTCACCACGTGAATTAAATTAAACTAAACGTTGCTACCAAAGAGATATTTGATATATTTTGGTCAAAGAAAGTTTTGCTCTAAAAACTTCGAAATCACTTACATTTTCTTGCGTCCCCTACATCCTCACCTTAAGTAAGACCTATTGAATCAATCTACCAGCAACTTAAATAAAGTACCTACTACAAATAAATTAACCTGAAACTGAATATTAAAAGATGAGATTATTCAAGTTATAGAAATAATTTAAACACGTGAGAGCACTGCTATAACACTTGCCTGAAAACAAGCAAACCAATACAAATCAGATTAGGCTATTTCATATTTGAGTTCTTGCTGATGGGAGGTTGTGTTGATTCTCAGTCACTTTTGTATAGCCTACTATATCAGTGATCGACGCCGTGTTTATCGAGCGTGTGCAGCAGTGTGCTACACGTGTGTAATCTAATGTATCAGGAGTTGGTGCAGTGCTATACCATTTCATTTTATAGGGAGTGCAGCAGCTTTCAGCGACGTGTGGTCTGATTAGGTAACCACAAGGAATGGAGCTTGGACATTAGTCTGCTACGTTTACATGTTAGCTTACATCAGACAAGAACTAAGTATAACCGTTGTTAAAAATAGCATATATAAAAACCGAAGACTCATGAAAGTATTTATGATTTGTGAAACCATTACTTCCCCGTTCACAGGAATAAAAAAAAACTGCTAACAGGCTTGATGTTTCTATTTTAAAGTTAAATTAGTTTGTGAGTCATGTGTTTATTTTATCTGTAGATTCATAAAATGCACTTTAAATACCCTATAAGACTTGTGAATATTAAAAGTACTAACAATTTCTATATAGTTTATAAATTTAATCATATTCAAGGTCAACGATTTTTTTCAAATAGGACCCTGTGTTTTTTAATGTAGAATAGTATTTTACGTATAAACAAGCAACTTTTGTCTGAAGCACTCTTTTACCCGAGGTTTATTTTTGATGATATTTAATGAAGTAAACAAATACATATTATCTTTTTGGAACTGTTTATATTTAATTTAATTGTCTAGTCTACTAGAATGTGTAAAGTGTAAACAAATACGAGTAAAACGTTCTCACAAACAAAAAACAAACGTTCGTTCGTTCATAAGGATTGAAATGTTAAATTGGGCTACCTATTTCGTTTATCGTAAATCTACCTATTGTGAGCTATGGAGTTGAAAAAATTGAGATAATTTTAATTAATGGTGAATAAGTTAGTTCAGATATTCTACAGTACAATGATCGTTTTACTGAGAGAAATGCACCTTCACGTTTATCTTTTTATAGTGTAGTTATAGAATTTATGGAAAATGGAAGTTTCCACGTGAAGAAAAGGAGCCGCCGAGCAATTATAGCCAGTGAACATAATGAGATTGCAGTCCTAATAATCCTCATATAGGTTCTCTTGAAATTTCTGGTTATTTAATATCCAAGAGTAATGTGCTCAAAATATTGAAGCGTCATAAATTCCATCCTTAGAACGTGTAATTGCTTCAAGAGCTTCATGGAGAAAATTTCCTCAATCAAGTGGTATTCTGCCAATAGGCACTTGAACAAGTAAGAATAAATATGAACTTTTTTGTTAGAGTATTATTCACTGATGAATCGTACTTTATGAATCATGGGGAGGTCAACCAACCATCACACTATTCTTTATTGAAGTGCAGAAAATCCACAGTGGTTGCGCCAAGTTGAAAGACTGTGAACTTTTGGTGTGGACTTATCGGATAAAAATTGATTGGGCCCTTTTTATTGACGATATGTTAAATGGAGACAAATACAGAACCTTCTAGATTAAATTGCTGCTAGAAAACTTAAACCTACAAGAAAGGCAGTTAATGTGGCTTCAACATGATGGTGTCCCTGTCCATTATTCCAGAATCGCACGACAAGTACTGGATCAGAAATACAATGGCCGCTGGATTGGCAGAGGCATTTCTTAGAACATATTTATTTACTTAATTAAATATCAACAAGAATATACCTCTGGTAAAAAGTGTTTTAGAGAAATATGGCTTGTGTTTTTTTTCGTTAAATACGTTTCTGCAATAAAAAATGCACGGTCCCATTTGAAAAACAATAGTTGACCTTGATCTGACCATTGAAGACGTCCACCAAATCTAAAATAAATGTCATTTTGTCAGCGTCTCAAAACCAACAACTTAGAATGAAACTTTTTTTCCTCAAATGAGTTTTGGTTTTTATTAGATATTTTGCTGTGCCAACTTAAAAAACCACCCTATATATATATATATATATATATATACACGAGTTTAAGTTTACTTTACTTGGACAAGGAATTCATATTTATGAATTATGCCACTAAATTATGATACGTACACAGGGTGTACCGATTTATGTGGGAAGTAACTGTGGTTTGGATAATAGAATTGAAACCACACAAAAGTTATTATGAACATTTGTCCTATGTTCAGTGGTTCCCGAAATAAGACCTTCCAAGTTTCTGCTGGAAATGTTAGAAGTCCTACTTGATGCACCTCTGTTCATGTAGCTGCAGCCCTGTCTGTGTACAAGCAGTAATACGCCACCTGCAAGAGGTGCAACAGGGGTGAATCAAGTAGGGTTATTGACAATTCCAGCAGAATTGGGGAAGGGCTTATCTCCGAAAACATCGAACATAGGACATATTTTTATAAGGACTTTTTGTGTTGTTTTGAGTCTACTATTCACACCCCAGTTACTTCCCACATAAATTGATACATCCTGTATATGAAACTAAAATACAAGAAATTATATAAAAATGTAATCTACAAATCAGTTTTTTTGTGTGCATAATTTACAATGTAATACATGTCCTGACCACAAACCCAGTTCATTCCAGATTAAACATGAATTGTATTGCTTATTTATATAATGTTATAATTATCTTATCTTTAGGCTTTACATTAGATAACCATACTAAACATTCATTGTTTCATTGTAATATTTTTCAATCACGTAAGAACATCCCAATATGGCTACATTTCACCTACATTGTAGACTCATTTAATAATGTCTCAATCGTATTCTTGAGCACGTTAGGCACTTGATTTGATTGGCTCTTCAGTATAAAAGTAACCATCATAGAGAAGGTGGTGCTTTGTTATCTCTTTACTATTGGCAGATGACTGTGGGATTTTATTAAGACTCGATATTTAGGTTTTAAAAATATGTATTGTACCCTTTTTTTTACTGTTCTTATTATCTTGTCTTATGCTTTAGCTCTAATGTAAGACTATACCAACGGTGGGTAGCATTTTGACCAAATTATAAAGATGTACTTTACCTAAGTATTAGTTAAATAAACTTACCTAATTAGGAAACCATAAAAGATAAAACTGTTTATTAGTCGAATTCTCCTTTCTATTCAACAAGAACAGATTTTAATTCCTTATATATTTTATATATTAATAAAAGAACACCTTTTTAAAAATATATATATATAAATACAATATAAAATGTTTGACAGAAAATATGCTTAGATTTTCCTAGAGTTGATTCTTCATGGATCTTAGTTCATCTTTAAATTCAACTCTAAATATCTATTGTACAAGCATAATAAATATATATATATATATATATATATATATATATCAGCATGTAATAAGGGTTATAAAATCTAATTGAAAATCACTCAAGAATAGATAGAGTCCAAAAATTAAACATTTCAACCGCTATTATATTATATTGAAGAAATACAATTTGAGTTAGAGATTGTGTAATTTATAAAGGATGAACATCCATAATTAACAGAATATGTGAAAAAGTCATCGCCGAACACCTCAAAAGGCCACATTCAACCTAAAGGCCACTAGTTTCTCATCCCTGGACTAGACCTTTAAGAACTTTGTTTCTTCTGTTTCTCACTGCTGTGGGAGGGGAAAGAAAGGTTTACTCTTGTTTCAAGGCTGGTTTTTTCAGTTTTTTACATATTTAAGATCCTCATAATACACTTTTAATTATTTCCATCCCGTCCTGAAAATTAGAACGATTCTGTCAAAGTTTTAAATATATTCATCGGACCAACCTTTTAATAAATACTACTTAAGGCTGTTACTGACCATTCGATAGTTCAATCAACCGGGAATATGCACTGTTTATTAGTTATTCTTAGCGTATTTTTTAAACAGTGTTCCATGATAAACTTAAAAAAAAGGTCATATTTAAAGTTTCATATGTTTTTCTTGCGGTTTTCAAGTAGGTTTGACGAGTAGCTAGACGCAGAGGTTCAAAGCTTTTTCTGACAAGACATCTTGTGAATGTGGGGAATGCCAGGCCTCCACCGTAGTTCGGATTCCAAGTTAAACTGTAGGTCCTCCATTTCATCTCACAATCACCCTACCATTACACATTAGCGTAAGTACGTATAACCCGAATGGGTAGTAAGACGTGATGCTAATAATAATAATCTAAGCTTTTATTTTCGTAGACCCCTTTGGCAGTTTGAAGAAACCTATGCCCTCCTCCTAAGAATAATGCTTTTAAATAAATAGAATATATAAGATTACAAACGAAACCAATTATATTAAAATGCCGTTATCAAACTTTTTTTTTAATGTGACAAAGTCATGTGTGTGCTCTCTAACCAAATCATACAATAGAAAAATAGCAAAATTAAGTTAAATTTAAACGGCTTTTATTACTATGATGTGCTGCCTTCATTTATAATAGAAAACAAATGCTTAATTTCAATTGCTGGTTGGTGAAAATTAAACTGTAATTTTTAAGCACCCAAGCTCACAGACGTCCTGTGAACCCCAGGTTTTAACCCCCAAGTTAGAGGCATATTTAATATGCCAAAGTCATTGGCTAGAAATATTTCTTGCTGCATGCCATTTCTATAACTTTAAAATGCTTGTACTTTTTTGTATTTTGCCGTTGTTACCATGGCTGGTTTATGTTGCTCACTATTAACTTCTTAGGTTTTTCGATGTATTTGTGCACTCATGAGTAGGACATTTTGACTCTGGCTAATAGTTGCGATTCATTTGCTGATAGACTGATCCACATAGCCTATAGTGATTTTCTTGCGTTTCCCAATTTCAATTTAATTCCTGAATCTAATGTTTCAGCTTGCGTGGATATTCTATAGGTATATTCACAAGGGTTCAATCTTATGTTATATTTACTATTAAAAATTTCCTCATTGAATAATATTTTTTAAAGCTTGACCAAACTGTAGACATAAATTACAGCCCGTGATATAATAATTCCATATAACCAATTTTATGCCATTCATTCTGTACATAGCATACATATATACTGACTTTGTCTTATTAAGTAATGAATCAATCAATGTCTCAATATAAATTTTTATACATTGTAATATTATTGTTTTATCCTCCCTTGAATTAATATATGATAAATTTAATACGCTATTATATTCAAAAATATACTCTGTTTTAATCTTCCTTTGGCTGTAGGAATGCAAGATATTTAATCACTCTTTCATCCTTTTTTCGCTCAGACAGGCTTGAATCTTTCTCAGAAGCGAAGTGTTTGGTAAACAAAGGAGGGGCATGTGTTGTAAAAGTTCTCTGCAGGGTACTTCTTAGTAAGCGGAAGCTCTCTCTGCAGATGTCGGGAAGGTAGCACACTTATCCCAAGTCAGGTATTTGAATACTACTTTAATTAATCCAACTAACCCCCACCCCTCCCATTCTCAGTTGGGACTTCACTATGTTAACAAGGAATGCCAGGTCTCCACCGTGGTTCGGATTCCACGTTAAACTGTAGGTCCTTCATTTCATCTCACAATCACCCTACCATTACAACATTAGCGTAAGCGCGTATAACCCGAACGGGTAGTAAGACGCGGTGATAATAATAATAAGAAGAATAAGAATACTATGTTAACACGCTTATTCTACGTCAGTTATTCTGATCTACTTTTATTAATCCAATTCACTGTGATTCCCTGGTTAGCACAAGTCGATATTGATTATGTGTGATATCAGACAGAGCATATATGTATTCGTAATAATTAAGCAATTTTGACATATTTAAATAAGGACTAATATATATATTTTAAACTTATTTTAATTATATGAATAATAAGTATACCACTCAACCCTGGAACGAGATTTTGTGAATTTGGATTTAACAACGTACTGCCACTACTTGGGACACTTCCACAATCCCTGAAGCGTAAAGTTATAATGTGCTGCCATTAATTGAGCCAAATTTCCATAAATTTGCCTTCCCGATTCGTGATATTACAACTGGTGCCCAACGTAGGGTATATTTACTGAAATTTGCATGCTCTAATCGTGATATTACAGTATTTAAAAACTAAATCGACCTTTTCGAACCCTGGTAAGTGGCATTGTGGCATATCCAGTTGACCTATAACCCCAAATAATATGGAAGGCAGATTTAGTTCAATAGCTTATCATGAATGCTCTCACTAAAAAGTTCACCTTTTGACTTAAAACATTTACTTCGGTTGTTGTAAACCATAATCATCTCAACCCTTAATTATTTTACTACTTCTTATAGGGAAATGGTGGGCAACATATTTTTCAACAGGTGTGGTGAATGAGCAGTATATATTAAACATTCTACTATATAAAGGTCCATAAACAGTAAAGACAGATTTACTGACAAAACTTAGGAAAAGATAAATAAAAACTAGATAAATCTTTACGGTTTTTATAGAACATAAAATACATAGAAATAAATTAAAATCTAAATTCTCCAACATTCAAATGTGGAATAACTATATTTATAGGCAGTTTGATATCCAATACATTTGAGTCTAAATAATGCGTGGAAGCTCTTTAGACTATTTAACAAATTAACCCTTGATATGAAGTACCTTTGATGTAATGGGGGTCCCACCTTTTATTGTAACCTGCTGGCTAAAATAGTGCAATCACAAATTACATATTAGCTTATTGGTTATAGATATATTAAAATTGATAATTTTTGGGACAAAATAAATAAAATGTTGTTTAAGTAGATATGTTTAGATTAATTCTCTGCATATTGTGATATCAAAAGTTCTTGAATATTGGTCATGAGCATTACAGCATTTGATCGGAAGAGAAAGAGTCCTGTTAAAATTAGAGAATGCCCATGATGAATATAAAAAGATGGCTGAGGTCACTATGGGGAGACAAACTAAATGTATATACTAGTGAAATATTTTATTTATTTTTCTGAATAATGGTTTTGTTACACATAAAAAATTCAAAAATATGTATCTTAACTCATTTTCCCATCCACTCTAATGTAATGAGTAAATAGCAGCAACACAGCTAGCTGAGCAGCGTAGGGAATCGGCACAGCACTATTTGATACAGGCGTTAAATTTTGCCCAGACCTACCTATGATATGCATTTTCAGATATGGAGGCCTAAATAATTCCTCCACAGACAGGCGCTATGACGGTATCAAGATGCCTACTGCTTCGAAACGATTTTATCAGTCTACATCGATAACTTTCTATATTTATTTTAAGCACTGCGTCTTACTACCCGTTTGGATTATATGCCTATGCTCTAATTACACTTATGGTTTTAGAAATTAGGAAGGTTTAATTGACAGTAAGTCCACCTGCATTTGCGTTAAGGGAGAGTGGACCCGACCAGGATCGAACTCTGATTTCCCCGTCTTCGCCAGTCTAGTCCAACACGAGAGGGGCACGTTAGACCACGCGGCCACCGAAACGGTTTTTTAAAATATATATATTTAAAAAAATTAAAGCTCTTTAAATTATTTCCAATGTGAATTTATAAAAGTTCCCAATTTTATGATAATTACTAAGTAATTTATCAAAAATAACATCGAGGAGTGATTACCTCTTTATTTTCGTCATCAAATAATTTGTTAAATTATAAATGTTACAAGTAAAATTGGTTTGTCGTTTAGTTTATTATAAAAAATACATTTAGTATTTCTTTTGTATGACAAGCCGTTAGGCTGTAATCCTTAGTCTAACCCTAACAAGTATCAGGCAGACTCAATTGTCGCCCTGCATGGTCACGTTACGTCTTTCTGTAGTTATTAAAATCATATATTTAATAACATACCTATTTTTTATCAATATATATTTTGTTTATACTCCCCTAAAGCACTCACCCACTCCCATTCATCCCCTCCCTATTTCATAAATTCAAGCGAGTTTCTTATTTTTTAAATTTCGTATCTAGGCCGATCATTATTATTGTTTATTAAATGTTGATTTGAATTGTTTTTATTTTAACTCATAATAAATGGTAAAAGTTTTCTTATTGTACCACCTCACTCTCACTCTATTTAGTTACGGCCACAATAGACTAAAAACAGTGGAGGGTGTTCTCTAATTATAATAAAAAGTAAAACATTTGCCGATTAAATAAATATTTTAATTTTTTTTTATTCAAAGAAACAAACAGTGTTAAAACAAGTTGCATGGCCTTACAAGTCTTACTGAAGTGTGTTGAAAAACAATTAAATCTTAGCAATATTTACATGCGCAGTGAGTTTCAAAAGTTTAAGGAATAAAATTATATAATATAAACTTGTCTAGAAGAGACCAATGAAATAAACAAAATAGTTGTTGTTATTATTTAAAGAAACTTTTCTATATGATATACAAGCTTCTAATTCACCACAGTAAATTAAGATTAAATAAAATCAAAAGGATCAAAAGCTTAAATTACCAAATTATTACAAAGATAGAAAATAGCTTAATGAGCCTCTTTTAAATGGTTTACAACGTGTCGGATTCATACCAATGAATATAGACTTAAGAGTTTTAAATTTATGGAATAAATTTAAATTTAAATATATGGAATAAATTTAAATTTAAATATTTTACCAGCTATTTACTTAAAGTTTTAACTCCTAAAAATTATACAATATCACAAAGAGCTTAATGAACCTCCTTTTAAATGAATCACAACGCGTCAGAGTCACACCAGTGAATATAGACTAAACCGTTTTAAATTTATGGAATAAATTTAAATTTAAATATCGCACCAGTTATTTACGTTAAGCACTAAGGTTTGACTTCCCGACTAAACTCAAACCTTCGCGGGACAATTACCCTCATCACTTTTAAAGAATTAAACAAAATTCCCACATTTAAATATTTAATGTAAAACTAGAATAAGTTACGTTTCAGAACTTGTAATTTTGCCTAAATGAATAAGCGAATATCATAGTCAAAACTATATTAAACAACAAAAATAAGTTACTTTAACATTAACTGCAAAGCAAAGAAGTCTTCAAAATAACCAACAAAAGAAACATCATCAATTTAAAGAATTTAAATTACTGATAGCCACAAAAGCAAAAATTTAAAATTCAACCTAAATATTGCAAAAAATAAACACAACCAAAAAATGTGGCTATCTTTTTAAACCATGAAAATACAAAGATACTAGCGCCCAAGCGGCAACAGGAATTATTAAGTGCTCCATAACATAATTTACGTTTAAAATTAAAGTTTTTAGCAAAGATAACCGATGCCTACACTGACAAATTTCCATAACAAACTAAACCAAAGTATTTTAAGAAATTCAAACCCCTCACAGCAATTTATATTTTATAGATTTAAACAAAGATATTATAAGCCATCCTGGCTAGATAACGTCCTAGTCCTGAACAGGACTTCTCGTAGAAGCGGCGATTGTAATAGTTTTAAATATTGTCTGTGGTCCCTCGTTATATAGGTTTAGTTGCAGGGTGGGAAGGTGGGAGTTCTCCTTTGTTATTACGTCACTCACTAACTTCAGGTTGGAAGGCTTCGTTGTATTCGTCACGTAGGCTGGGTTCTTGTTGTCTTGATTATCAGCTGCAGCATTCGACTAGTTCCCACAAGATGAACAGTTGTAGATCTATGCTTGTTTGTTCACGTACGCCGTACAGGTGTCCAAAAATACGAGTGGTCTTCTAACAGTACAGTAAGGGGCCAATCAGAGGATTTTTGGCTTTCTCCGTTGGAACAGTAGGGTGCTGCACAATTTGTAGCGTGTTTTGGACTTCTCTTCATACTAGTATTCGTGGTGAGCAGGCTGGACTTGCACGTCGGTTTACTCCAGGCAGATATACGCGTGAGTAGAAACCTGTATTTGACATAGTTAGATCGTGATGTTTAATAATGCTGGATGTCTATGAGTATAAGATTATTTGGGGTAGTATTTTAAAGCTGGCTGGTTCTATTGTTATTTCTTTTGCAAGATGTCTATGATTATTAGCTTGTTTAGGGGCGGGTAGTAGCATTGTCATATTAGCAGTCCACGCTAATGTTACATTATATCCAAACCATTAGAAAATATCTATTTTTAAAGCATCTAGGAAACTAGTAACCGTTTTTCCTAACTAACTACATGTTTAAAACAACCACCCACGGGTATTGTCAATGACAGTGATCGTGCTCACCAAGGGTGAATTTTTGTCACAGTAAGAAAAGCAAAAGTTCAACTGATTGAAAGAAACATATGGAGGAGGTAAATATCAAATAGATTGGTCTATTTACTGCGCATGTAATATGGGAAAGATTCAAGCGAAAGCAATTTCCTCTTTAATTCCATTGTTCCAAGAAGACTCGAAATAGGTGGGGATGATGAAATATGGCTTGAAGTTGATGAAATCTACCGCTGGGTATCTAAAGGCAGGACAAATAATTATTATAACAATGAATCAACCTATTTACGCCCTCGCTAAAGTCATTTAGTCAAGCTGTCCTGAAGAAATTGGGGAATATAATTTTTGTTAAGTGCTCGGTTCTCTACACATAGATTAGGGAATTTTGAAAGCTTTTGGAAAGTATCTAAATGTAAGTGGGTAGATTCATGCTTTAAACAGAGGCAGGAGTTCCATTAAGTGGAAAAACAGAAACTTTCAATAAAGTTCCCTTATTGCGAATATAAAACTAGCTCACTAGTTTACGGCAGTATGTTTGTTCAAGTTGATGAAGGAACATTTAGTATTATAGACGCTAAAATGTGAATGCGAAAGGAAAGTTCCAAAAATGTAAAACACAAAGTCATCCAAGATGCCTGCCTTTTTGTATTGACGTAACTGTTTTAATTTGGAAATTCTTCTACTTTTAGTTGTTTGATCCCAGCATACTGTAAATTTGTCTTTGTTTGTTGAGGTGCTCGAGAAGATTGTAGTATATATGTTCTTGGTTTTGGATCTCCCGAAATATTCTATGTGGCTTCCTATATTTCTTTGAGATATTATCACTCTTCAAGACTTACATCCAATTAATTGGGGTCAGTTCCAACAGTGAAATTTTGTCATTCTAAAGACCACTAGACATTTTTCAGCAATAGGAGTAAATTAAACCCATGAACAAAATAATGCTTTCATAAGGGGTAATGGTGTAGCCATGGGTTTCTTGACAGATGTCATCCTGTTACGAAGGTAGATGATTAGTGTACCAGATATATCTGCGTTAATAGATAAGTTTGGAAATTAACTTCTCCAAGAGAGTCATCACAAAGATAGCTAGAACAACAAGCACCTTAATTTCAAACTGTCTTAAACGAGAAAGTAAATGCTCTAACTGAAGTTATGACAGCCTTTGGAAATCCTTTTCTTTAATACGGGAAAGAGGTTTTTTAATTTAAGAACCTGGAGTTGTTAGAAGAAAGTGTTCAGAACATAATGCACATTAAAGTAGTAGGCAAAGCTGACGAGGCGTTAATTTCCAAAAGGGTGGACTGAAATGAGATGTCTTAGTACGAGAAAATAAAACAGAAAAAGTTAACATTGTTTGGAAAGAAAAGTTATTTGCAAGAACGCTAAATTATTCTCTAAGCTTTTTGTCATTTGCAATACTAAAGACCTGTACCTTGACCACATCTTTTCATTTGAAAACCATTAATTCCTTCCAGCAATTTTATTTGAAATACACATTCAGAATTAAACAAGGCTGACCTAGAAAAAACTTTGGAAGGATCAATGAAATAATTTATATATACACTTTGCTTTCAGATGTCGTTAATTTTGAAAACGAAAACATTATTGATGATCCAACTGAAATTATAGATGAAGATGCTTAATATGAAAGTGCTATTCGTGATGCTCAATAGGTTCCTGAAGATAACACTTTACCAGGAGGTCATTTTAAAACCACAAATCAGATAGCATATCTAGCTTATGATGGTCCAGTTCTCATTAACATAATTCATATATTATTATTATTATTATTATTATTATTATTATTATTATTAGCACCGCGTCTTACTACCCGTTCGGGTTATACGCACTTACGCTAATGTGTAATGGTAGGGTGATTGTGAGATGAAATGAAGGACCTACAGTTTAACGTGGAATCCGAACCACGGTGGAGGCCTGGCATTCCTCACATTCACAAGATGTCTTGTCAGAGGTGAAGGAAGGGTTTGGTAATCAGATAAATCTGTGCCGGGACCGAGGATTGAACCCCGGCCGCCAGCACAGAAGTCTGACACCTTACCCCTAGACCACCAGGTCACCTATAATTCATATAAAGGTGAAAAAGTTTCAAGAGTACAGTGAAGCTGTAAGAAAATATCGCTAGTCAGTCATCAGAAAGTACCAAGCACAGCGTATTGATATAGTGTGGGATGTTTCCAAGGAAAAACTATAACATAATACATCAAAGACTGCCTTGGATCTGGAGAGCCGAGTCAGATTCGGGCAGACCACATCAATGTCAACACTTACTAAAAAACCTGGACAATAAAACTGAGCTCTTTATTTTCCTTCTTAGCCAAGGAGGATATTGCCAGTTTGCATCTGAAGGATATACAGGGGTTTTCCAATACAAGTCCAAATTTCCTTCAAAGTAAACTTTGGTTGTGGCAAGCATTTTAAGACCATTGCAGTTCATGATATAGCTCAAAAACTCGGTGAAAGTAATTCTGTGGCTATACTTGGATTTCACGCATTCTCTGGGTGTGATAGCACATGATTTTTTGCAGGCTGTGGGAAGGGGGGGAGGGATCATTGTAGAACAAGTGGAATGAATTTTCTGACGTGATGAAAGATTTATGGTTCTATCACACCCTCAAGACAATTTGCCTGTTGACATCTTCATTCTCCAACAAAGGTACCTAGTTAGATGTTACAGCGCAAAAAGTCTCTCCACAACGCATAACAGAAATGTGGAAGGCATTCCACCCACCACTGATGCTCTGAAGTTGCATGTTCTCCGCAGCTGCTACCAAGAAGGTCACAAGTGTGAACAGATAAAGGCAATGGTTGAACTGCCGGGCATCTCACTTTGGGGATGGGAAGATGTAAACAGTAACTACAGCTCCGTATGGAAAACCCAAACGGAAGTTTATCTCTACGAGAGTTTGTTTGCTGCCATTGTAAAAAATGTATAATCTGAAAGTCGCTGCAATTGTTGCCAACACGATCTGGCTGTTACAGTGTTCCCTCAAAGTATGGTTTATCTTTACTTTAAAGAGTCTAGTGCCTAAAGCTCACGTTTCAAAAATTATTTGTGAAGAGCTTTTTCTCACTATTGTCATAATTTTTGTTTTGTCTCTTATTGTGTATTTTTCTAATCATTTTAAGACCAAAGAGTCTGTGCAATTTGCTACGGAATAATTAAACAAACTTGCCTAATATATGTATGTCATTAGTTTAGTTTTTTTCTTTCCGATATTAAATTTCGAAAGTTTTCCTAACCAAAAATATATAGTCATATACTAAATAAATAAACTCACTTTATCTCAAAAACTTTATAAATGTTCATTGTAAACAAAATTACAGCTGTGGTTAGATACACTTAAAATATGATACAAATGTTGACATTTATTATTATTATTATTATTATTATTATTAGCACCGCGTCTTACTACCCGTTCGGGCTATACGCACTTACGCTAATGTGCAATGCTAGGGTGAATGTGAGATGAAATGGAGGACCTACAGTTTAACGTGGAATCCGAACCACGGTGGAGACCTGGCATTCCTCACATTCACAAGTTGTGATTAATACACGTCTTTTCAGAGGTGAAGGAAGGGTTTGACAATCAGATAAATCTTTGCCGGGACCGAGGATTGAACCCCGGAAGCTTTATATTATTAATGACAGTTATTTTCCCCATAACTTATTTTCAAAGTTTTTAAAAGAAGTAGGGTGTGGAGTAGAGGAGGATGATTTTAGGGTTGCAAAAACAAGGTGTATTCTGGGGG
>CABFVZ010000525.1:42444-61769 GCA_902151445.1 Timema monikensis
GGGGGGGCGGAGGTCTGTTCTTAAATCTATGAGTTTATAAGTTCCAGCAACGACGCAGGGTGACGATTCAATCTGCCTACCACTTGTTAGTGTTCGATCAAGGATTATGGCCCAACGGCTTCCTATACGAAAGTATTAGATGATTTATATATTTTTATTGTAAAATAAGCTAAATATATTTATTAAATGGAGCTTTTATCTATTCAACCCATGAATAAAAATCTATGCCAGAAAGATTTAATCACTTTTCATTGTTAATTTTGTTTAATTACTAAATAATTATCAAATTGGAAATTTTTATACACACATATTTAAGAGAATTTAAATATCTTTCATTAAAAAAACACCGAAAATAATGCAAGTGGTTCTTGCTATAGACTGATAAAAGCATTTCGTAGCACTGGCCATCTTCATGACATCATAGCTCCTGTTCTTGTAGGAATTTGTTTGGGCCACCTATTTGAAAATGCATATCTTATTTATGTTTAACCCTGTGAAAAATGTAATGCTTGTTTTATAAGGTGCAATGTAAATTCCCTATGGCTATCAGCTAAGGTAGGTCTATATAATTTCACTCTTTTATTTGAGGCATATCCTTAACAAAGTTTTTCATTCGTTTCTCCTTTGAAACAAATCTTATTAAAGGGTGAGTCGGCTGCCAATGTGCAGTAGAGACAATGTTATTGAGTCAGCATCCTGGCCACTTGCTTTACAGAAACTCGATACTTAACCTAGAGTGACAAGTTGATCATGCAGTAAAGCAGCCCTGTAGCTGTAACAAGCAGTCCCACCGGCGAAACGATGGAAATAAACCAAGTTAGTTGTGCCAGAAAGATGGAAATAAACAGAGGTGTTGTTTCGACAGTAATAAATGGTGACAAATAAAGTAAGCTAACTTCATTCTCAGATCTCAGATGTTTGTGTTTAATAAATGTGAAATATACCCTTAAAAATGTCAATAAACACCCTAAAATTCAAAATATTTTGTAAATATTTAACTATTTATTTTTCAAATAAACCCTACATTAGATTAAATGGCCTGTAATTATTGGATGAATAGCTTAAATAATATACAATTTGTTATAAAATATATTAGACAAAATATAAGTATTCATTTAGATAATGCAAGAGGTCATTTCCTTAATAACTTGCATCAGTGGTAACATGGTATAAGGTGTCACTCTCGTGTTAGACTTGCTTGCCGGTGATGGGGAGATTGGGGTTCAAATCTCGATTGTGTGTACTGATGGTGGTGTTTCTGATACGGCTTTCCACTATTCCTCCACGCATATGTGGGCACATTTCCTATAAAATTATATATTTCTCATCCTTTTTCTATTAGCATAGCTATCATATGCTTATAGCAGGAACGGGTATTAAGACGTGGGAAAAACAAATAAAAAATCCTTGGCCATTATTATTATTAATTTAAATTGGTTTAAAAATGACACCTTGACACCGTAATTGAATATAATTAGAGCGAATTCCGATTAATTTCCTCTTAATTACGATCTTGTATTGTGCACTTACCAACCCTCCCGAGTCAAAGATGGCTGTGGTGTCTGATAGCTCGCGATACTATTGATCGCTCGTTTTTATGTATCTGATGATTCCTCACGTCCATCACAGACTCAGACTCAAATTATAATTGAATATTGATCCTTAACACGGGACATATCCTGGATAGTTCAGTGATGGAGCATTGGTGCTTTGAGCCAAAGGTAATTGGTTCGATTCCTCTGTTCAGGTGTCATTTTTCAGCTAATTCAAATTATTTGAATTGTGATCTCCTACATACGGACAATACCGTAATTATAATGATTTGCAACCTATTTGTTGATATTCATTGGTATCATTGTTTTGTAAAATATTAAATAAGATTTGGTCTAGTAGTTAAAAAACGATATTTTAAAAGTATAGGCCTATTCAAGTTTTAAACACATGTGCTTATACTATCCAATTTCTCTAAGATTTGATCAAATATTTTATAAATTGGTGCTTTTCTCATTTTCAGAGATTTCATAGGCCAGCATTGGTGGTCACATGGTCTCAGCTCGCTCTAAACTAAATTGGTGATAGCTAGGAGGTCAAGGTTCTAATCTTAGCTAGTGCAGTGGTTCCACGTGAGATTTATCAATGTTATTCACCCATTCCTTTCCCCTTCTATAGCGGGTGTATTTCCTCTCAAGTTACGTTTCTCTTAAAATAGCTTTTTTTTTAGCACCGTTCGGGTTATACGATTATGTACTAATTGCACTAATTATTTTAGGTTCTAGGAAGGTTATATTTATAGGAAGTGTATCCGCATTGGCGTGGAGGGAGAGTACAAAACCATTTTGGAAAAAAACCACCCTCAGTACACCTTACTATGATTAGAGTCTTGATCTCCCCGTCATCGGCAGTCTAGTCTACTGCGAGATTAGCGCCTTAGACAATGTGGTCACCGAAGTGGCTAATAGGTCGGTTGTATTTTATATAGTTTAAGGGGGGTAAAATAAAATAATTGTGAAATGGAACCACATTTAAAATAATTTGAAATATTTTACTAAATATTAATGATAATCTTTAATTTAGTGATTTCAACCAACTTTTTTTTAAAAGATATTTTTGATTTTTTTTAAATATATTTTTTAAGTTGATTCCCTTATATAAAATAAGCTAGATATGTTTACTGTAGGCCTACATGAGATTAAAGATTATATATTATAAATGATACGACAATAATCACACAAACTTTCTCATGTTGTGCATTATGGCCTCAAAGATAATTTTAAAAACTATGTTTTGTGTAAACTACCCTTAAGTGTGTTCATTAGAACAAACACTTCATCTTGTTAATCAAAATGATCACTCTTGATACATAAATTTCAAACCAAATTGTTCAGATATATTTAACAAAATTTAAATTTAAAAAAATAAACTATTTGTGGACTACCCAAAAAGTATTTGTTTGTAAAAATAAAAATATATCCTTATTTATCTATGGAAAACTATTCTCAGATTCTCATTTTGAATTCAATCCTCAAGGTCATATTGTCTGAAGAAAACTATCCTTAAATTAATCTAAAATAAATAAAGACACATTATTATTGATAATGTAAAATAGTCCCCCGATACCAGTATAGGCCTAGAGTTTTAATTGTTATGTTCATTTCAAATAATACCCAGATATACATTTAGGACAAAATCACTATGGTCATTTTCAAAATAATCTAAATTTTCAAAAATCTCTTATCAGTAAATGACCCTTTATATAATTTTTGCCCAAAACTAAGTAAACACTGTTATTTATCATGTCATAGGCCCTACACTCCCAAGATACCCATTTGAAATCAAATCGTTAGAGCGATTTTCAAAATATTTTCAGTTTTTTTAGTTAATTAAGTTTTTGAATAAGTAACCTACACATACATGAGTTTTTACTTCAAGCATTCCAAAGGTACCCTTTTGGAACCAAATAGTTAAGGCAATTTTTTTAATATTGTAAGTTTTTGAGAAATTAATCATCGGTAAACTACACATAAATGATTATTTTTTAACCCCATAAAAAAGTTAACTGTGTTATTTTTTATGTCAAACACTACCAAGATAACCATTTGGATCCAAATTGTTAGAGACATTTGTAAAATATTTCACGTTTTCGAAAAATCTGTCATCAGTAAACTACCCACTAATGACTTTTTACCTCAATTACAATTATACAGTGCTATCAGTAATATCACACAATTTACAGCTATACATTTAGAACAAAATCGTTAGAGATGTTGTTTTTTTCCGAAATATTTAATACTTTCTCATCAACAAACTACTCTTCAATGACTTGCCCAACATACAATTGTAGGCTTAAGGCCCCGACACAGACTTCGTACCCGTAGGTTCGTGGTCCGTAGTTCGTGGTACGTAAGAAATTGATGTCACAGTATCAAATTGCTCTGGCTACAGAGTACTTATCCGCAAGTCCTTACTCCGTAGAAGTTGCCCCACTTTAACTTTCTACGGACTAGTTTATACTGATTACCAATAACAGCCGAGTAAATATGTGCATGCGCATTGAAATAAAAGAACGAATGGCAGTGAGAGGATCCGTCGCTATGGAAACATATACAAAATTATAAGACACGTGGAGCTATTTCAGAAACATTAAAAAAAATCTAAACACCCCGGGAAGAAAGGCTTTTAGGAAAATGTTTTTTTGAGAAATACCAAGCTCTCAGAAATATTGGCTTTGCTTTTCAAAGTTCAACACCCCTATTATTAAAAATATCCTATTTATCATGAAAAACTATTCCCAGATTTTGGACTCCATCTTAAAATCTATTTTTGAAATTGGCCTATTTCATTTTTTAAATTTGTTATAACTTAAATTAATTTATTTTATGAAAACCAACATAGATTATTTATTATCGCGAAAAATACTAGCCAAATAGCAATTTTTAACAAAATCTTAGAGATAATACCTTTTCTAAAAAAAATTTTTTTTCCAAAAATAAGTAATTTTTAAACTGTGATAATATTAAGTTTTTAAGAAAAATAAATATTATATTGTAAAAGATTTAACTCATACCCATGTTGAGCCAAATCTCTAGTACTATTTCCTAAAATAATAAATAAAAATTGTTATAAGCAAACTACCCTTAAACGAATTTTCCCCCATAAAACAAGAATAGCTCTTTGTTTGACATGTCAAACATTCCCAGATATACATTTTAAACATAATCTAAGGCAAGTGGTGAAATATTTCAAATTTTCAAAATATCACTCATCATTAAACTGCCCCTTAAGGAATTTTTACCCAAACTGCAATTATATTTATAAGCTAATAAACTTAGAGAGACAATTTTGAAAGATAAAAAAAAAAAAAACTCTCCTCAGTAAACTACACTTAATTTGAGGACTAAGGTCAAAATAAGAAATGTCCTGAAGTATTGATCTCTATAACATATAAATAACAAATTTGAACCAAATCCATCAAACCGTTTCAGATCTTTGGACAGGCATATATGGATAGGCATTTAGGATTATTATTATTATTAGCACCGCGTCTTACTACCCGTTCGGGTTATACGCACTTACGCTAATGTGTAATGGTAGGGTGATTGTGAGATGAAATGTAGGACCTACAGTTTAACGTGGAATCCGAACCACGGTGGCGGCCTGGCATTACAGGCATTTAGGAGACAGAAAAACATAATTGAAACATCCACTTCTTTGGTTTTGGACCTACATAAAACGTAAAGAGTTTTAATTTTACTGAGGTCATAAATGTTCAAGATTTCAATACTTTTGTTTCATATGAGATATTAAATAAATGGTACTATCTGACAAAATTTCTCATATTGTGTATTATAGCTTTCAATACATTTTTCAAAAATTTGTTTTCTATAGACTACCCTTTAGTAAGTTCTCCTCAAAAAAACAAAAACTTCATATTGTTACTCATAATAAACACTCTTTACATATTAATTTCAAACCACCCAGTATTGTTTTCAGCCTGTGGCCTGGTAGTATACAAGTAGTTTTAAACAAAATTTTAAAATATATGTAACTTAAAATTTTCAAAAATACGTCATTTGTAAATTACCCTAAAATTATTTAAAATAGTATATATAAAAACGTATTCTTTATCATTAATAATTATTCCTAGTTACCAATTTTAAACTCAATCGCCAAGGCCAATTTCGAAATAATTCATACTTTCTACAGTTAAAGTATGTAAACTATGTAGTTTATTTATTTTAGTAAAATAAAAGATACGTTATAATTTATCATATAAAATAGTCCACCAACATTAATTTTGAACAAAATCAATAAATCAATCTTTGAAAAATTCAAATCTAATATAGGCCCTAAATCAATCATCAGTAAATTACCATAAATGATTTTTAAACAAATACATAGACTTATTTATAATGTAAAACAAAATTAACAGATACTCATTTTAAAACTAATCATTAGTAATTTTAAAAAATATTCCAATTTCTTAATAAACAGTAACCAGGCCTACTTAATTACCCTTCTTAAACGAATTTTCCCCCAATAAATAAGTATACAACTTTACTTTTCATGTCAAAGTTACATCCCTATAAAATCTAAATATCAAGTTTGAACAAAATCCATCAAACCGTTTTGGATGAGTGAGAGACAGACAAATAGACATGGGGACAGACAGGATTGTAGATTTGACATTTTTGGATTCAGATACACATTCAACTAAAGGGTGCATCATAATCTTTAGGTCAAACATTTTCACGATTACAATAGGCCTACTTTCTCTTGATTTGAAAAAGTAAATATCATTTTTTTCAAAAATAAGCCATCAGTAAACTACTATTAAATCAATGTTTATATGGAAAATCAATAGATACATAAATATTCTAAGTCCAACCAGCTAGGATACCCATTTTGAACCAAATTCTAAGAGCCATTTTTAAAATGTTTCAAATATTCGTAAGATCAATCATCACTAACCTTAAACAAATATTTACCCAAAAAATGATTGTACACGCTAATATATCATATGAAACACTCTGAAGATACTCATTTGTAACCTAATTGTTTTAGACATTTTTAAAATAGCTAAAATTTTTGAAAAATTAGTCATTTGTAAACAATATTTAAACAAATATTCAACACAAAAACTATAAAGTGTAATTTTTCATGTCAAACACTTTCAATAGGCAAATTATTTATGCCGCTTTTTCAAGTATTTCAAATTTTTGAAAATTCAGTCATTTATCAGTTACGCTTAGGCTTGAACGAAATGTTATCAAAAAAACATGTATACACTGCAGTTTTTCGTGCTAAACACTCCCAAGATACCCATTTAGAGCCAACTTATTACAGTCATTTTTTAAAATATATCAATTTTTTTGAAAATCTTAATTAAACCACCCATAAACGAGTTTTCACTCCAAAAACAAATCACAGTGTTACTAGTCATTTCAAACAATCCCGGGATACCCATTTGGAACCAAATCCATAGATCTTTTTTCAAAATATTCCAAATTTTTGAAAAATCATTCATCAGTAGACCTAAAACTTCCCATAAACGAGTTTTAGCCCCAAACCTTATTATACAATGTTATTTATCACACCATACAATCCACAGATATTCATTTTTAAACTAAATCTTTATAGCATTTAAATTATTATTATTAGTACCGCGTCTTACTACCCGTTCGGTTTATACGCGCTTACGCTAATGTGTAATGGTATTGTGATTGTGATATGAAATGAAGGACCTACAGTTTAACGTGGAATCCGAACCACGGTGGAGGCCTGGCATTCCCCACATTCATATAGCATTTAAAGAAATTTTGGAATCACTCATTAGTAAACTACCCTTAAATTGAGGGCTTGGGTCAAAATCAGAAAACTTCCCTGAGACATAGTCCTATATAATCGAACTATCATGTTTGAACAAAATCCATCTAATGTTTTTGTATCCAGGCCAATGACAGACTGACACGGGGATACACAGAATTGTAACATTCACATTTTGTGTTCGGGTCAAATGAATTGTAATATTCATCATAATCTCGAGATCATTTTTTCCACAAATGCAATACCTTATCTCTATATGAGAAAGTAAAAATCTTATTTTGACTGTAATTAGAAATAAGCCTTAGTCTTATACCTACCACACATACTTTCTCGTTCTTTTTTCAAAATAGAGACATTTGCTTGAAATTTGTAAAATCGAGAAACGAAATAATATACATTTTTTCGGAAACACCCCATCCAAGAATACAAATAATATATACTGAAACAGAAACATTGATAAAAGGGGACTGACTCTCTCTGTCCACCAAAGAGAAAAACAATATTTTCACTTTTCGATGACTTCTATAAAACCTATATATTTGCTTATAGTTTAGAATTTATTGGTTTTCCAAATATATATTTCAATTAAAATATTTAATGTTAACAGTAATACGACTTTACAATAATGGGCTAATCTATTTGGTATCTGAGATAGTTGCGGAGATATTATCACAATTGTAGATTTTATAGGAAAATGAGGGTTTCTATTTCGTTTGTAATGTTAAGCAGTGCCTAAATAAATAATGTAATCATAATCGTTTGAGTGGATTTTGATGAAATATATTTTTATCTTTTTGTCCTTAAGTAAACCACATTTAAATTACCAAACGTTGGATATCTAATTTCATAAAACACCTTGAGGAACCTTATGGAAATTACCAAGTATTAAGCTGTATGGTAAAATGATTTCAGCTCTAGGCCGAGATACAGACAGACAGAAGGCATCGCAAAAACAACTTTTTTCAAGGGAGTCATCAAACGTTGACATTTATCAAAATGTTGACTGCGATTTTTTTTTCTTACGATCACAATACTTACTCGCTGAGCAGAGGCAGATCCAGATCATTTTCATAGGGGGGTCATAATTATATATAACATAGTTACTTACAATGTTAAATTTCAGTTTAAAGTCATTTAATAGTTTCTCATTCATATTTAATCTTATGTATGTATTAAACCCTGGTCATCCTCCCCAATTTTTTAAAATCAGATATTTTTATAAACCATTTGGTGTGGACCTCCCTCAATTTTTTTATTTTTTTTTGAAAAGTGGTTCATTCTAGAAGCTATTAGTAGTCTTCGCCTTAATTTTTTATAAATTAGATTATTTTATAAGCCATTTAAAGTGTTCCTCCCCCAGACATTTTTGAAATTTGGATGCCCCTCAAAGCTATTTAGAGTGATTCTCACCTTAATTTTTACGATGATTAGATACCTCTAGAAGATATTCTTTGAAGTGGTCTCCCACCAACAACATTTTGAAAATTGAATTATTTCAGAAAATAAGCTATTTGGGGTGGTCCTCGCCTGAAAAGTCTTCAAAATGACATGCATCTAGAAGCTATTTGGAGTCGTCTTCCTCTAGACATTTTTGAAATTTGGATGACCTTGGAAGCTATTTACAACTTTCATCCCCTGACTTTTGTTCCAGTTAGATGCCTCTAGTCTAGTAGTTATTTGAAGCGGTCATCTCCGGCAAATTTTTGACAATATAACGCATCTAGAAGTCATTAGGAGTATGATTTAATGCCATCTTACAGCTTCATATTTGATAATATCAGAGGATTTGAAATATATCTAGGGGTGGAATTTATTCCAGGAAGAGGTAAATTATTTCCGGGGGGCAGAGTCCCCCACAGTTCCACCGCTCCTGCTGTCCACACATACTTTATATTCGGTATTCGTGGATGAACTGCTCTCAGGCGATTATTAGTTTTCTTTATGTGTGGTAGTCTACCGTCTCTACGCGGAACAATGTTCATTACTCGCTATGCACGACAAATATTAGTACATTAAAACGAATATTCTTTCTACACTTGCGTGAGTTATATCTGACATTGATTAAACATGGACGAATAATGCACGTGTGGACCCGGCTTAAGAGGTGTCTGCGCGTGAACAGAGAACGAAAAGTGTATAATTATTTATCTGTGTTTTATTTTCTTTGTAAAATTTGATTTTACATTGTGTTATTATATGAAATTTTTAACGGGGGTCAACCGACCCTTTTACCCCCTCATCCCCGAATCCACGCCTGTCGCTGAGGTGTCGAGGGAAAATAAAAGTAATCAGAACATAATGTTGTTACTTTTGGTGGTGTGTAACGTATGAGCTCTTACTATTAGACTTATCCTCTATAAATGAGGGACATGTAATCATAATCATTATTGCTGTTTTTAAACAAATCAATATTTAGTTTAAGGGCTCAGGTAAAGAAGCCTACCCTTAATTTTAATGCTTCCATTAAACCCCGAAATGGAGTATAAATATTCTTAAATTCAAAATTTTAAGGAAAAAAATTGGCACAACTATTTAAGCTCTATAGAAGTACACCAACACAGGCCTACCAAGTTTAATACTGGTAACATATATAATATAAACATAGGTAGGCTACTTATACATACATATATACATAAAATGGCTTACATACACACACATGTCTTAAATACATACATAGGAACATTCATAGCCTTCATAGGGCTCAAAGTATATATACATAGACTCTAAATGTATAAGTAAACTATATGTATAGAGCTTACATACATACATTCATTTATAAATACAAACATATGTACTTGCATTCGCGCATGCAAGCATACAAGCATACATGTAGCATGCATACATATACTGTACATTCATGCACGAATTTATTTTAGATAAACAGATATACATTCTTAATTAGCATATAAAATAAGTTCCAAATATCCATATTTAACCAAATCGTTGTTAATTTTAATAAAATTACAAATTTAAAAAAATAACTCACCAGTAACCTACATTTTTTAACGAATTTTTCCCTTAAAAAATGTATACAACGTTATTTTTTACATCAAAACCCCACAAATAACCATTTTAAACAAAACATTCTTAGCCATTTTAAAGCAATTTCAAATTTAAAAAGTTTTTACTCCATACAGTGATATGCTCCAAATGTAGCATTTCATCAATTTCTTCCTTAGTTCCAAACTCAACTTGCTGGTCAACAATAACTTATTCTTGTTGAAAGTTTCCTTGGCCATGGCAATCCTTGATCTGATTTCTTTAGTGCAGTTGGCATCGTTTGTCAACAAATTTCCCAACTCCTGGTTTCCAATTTTGATTTTGAGCAGCTATTCATTTTTTGAAATCCCCCTCACTTTTGACTTGTCAATGCTTATCTCCATGCCATATCTTCTCCCTCTCTCCACCAGCTGGTCCATCATTTCCTGCAACTCTTCTTTATTTTTGGCCAGCAGGGCTAGATCATCTGCGTATTTTATTGTGTTGATGACGTGTCCTATCCTGAGATTACTAAGTCCCTCCAGGACTTCTCTAACCGGCCACTGTCCACAAGTTGAACAGACTGGCTGACAAACAGCATCCCTGCCTCACTCCTCTTCCTCTCTCTACGCTTTTGGTCTCCATCATTTAGCCTCACCGTCCCTAATATTACGCTATATTAATAAAGCTTTAAGGAACTGCAATGTTGTACAGTGTTTTTGTTGTAGGCCTATTCAAATTATATACATTATTTTAATATTCACCAGATTTGGAAAAAAAATGGTAAAGGTATATTTATAATTTTTGAAAAACATTTTAATAGTTAATAAGGAACAATTTAGATTATTAGTAGTAGAATTCAATATTTGGTAAATATGACAAACTGTGTCAATTTAGTATGGAAAAACTAAACTAGTTTACTGATCAGGCTAAAACTTGGTATTTAGGGTTTTCATATGGTTTCCCCGAGAGACTTTTGGAATAGGATATCTAACGTTATAATTAAGGGTAGTTTACTGAAAGGCAAAAAGAGAAAAAGTCGATTTCCTCAAAATCGACTTTACCGATTTTTTTTAAATTTCATTTTTAAACATTTATAAATATTCCAAACAAAATGGCTACTCTCTATATTTCGGCAAAATTACTTTAAGGGCTCCGGTCAGATGCGTAGATTATAATTTTTTAT
Source organism: Timema monikensis (assembly GCA_902151445.1). Taxonomy (NCBI): domain Eukaryota; kingdom Metazoa; phylum Arthropoda; class Insecta; order Phasmatodea; family Timematidae; genus Timema; species Timema monikensis. The sequence continues at coordinate 53,933 of CABFVZ010000525.1, forward strand.
CATATCTCCAAAACTATTTGAGATATGAAATTACTTATCATCACAAATATGTATCTCTATATATTATACAAATATTTTATTCGAAGTATAATTTTATAAAACCAATAACTTTCAAGCTATACGCAAATATTTATATTTTTTAATCTTTCGAACACAAAAGGAAGTATTGCGACCTTTAAAAAAATCTAACCTGAAATGTTGATGGATGTCGAGATCTCATGACCCCACGAACCCTAAACAGTGGTCTTTGCCATGCCGTCTGTCTGTGTTTCTGTTTAAACTTAGAATTAAGAGTAGTAGTTCAATAAAGGGCGATAAGAGAAAAAATAGATTTTCTCAAAATCGGCTCTAAAAGTTTTGATTAAAATTCGTATCCATGCGTTGATTAAGATTATAAATAAACTGGCTATTTTCATTTTACCATGAAAATTACTTTTAGGGTACTTTACAGAAGCTGAAATTTCCGTATCTCCGCAACGATTTGAGATATTAAATAACTTATCATTGCAAAATTGTAGTAATATTAAAAATAAACAAACTTTAATAAGAAATATATTTTTATAAAACCAACAATTTCTGAGATATTAGCAAATATATTAGTACAATTTTGTGAGCTTTAGTTGTAAAGAGATACTACTTAAGTTTTAAAGCAATACTTCTCCAATGCCATAGAGTAATTAAATATAAGTAAGTCTCTTAAAAAGTTTGTTAATTTTCCTTAAACCTCTTTGGAGAAATGTTTGTACAACAATGATCTATGTCCATTTTGGACACAATAGTCGTTATTTACATTTTTTATTGGTCAACATTTATAAATGAGGAATTTAATACCATTGCGATGACATGAAGATTTGCGACATCTAATAAAATGTCTAAAATGTTAACCGAAAGTCTAAATTTTAATACGAAGTGTTGACCCTTGTGAACCCAATATTGATTTTTTTTTTCGGTCCAAACATACAAATGAGGGCATTAGTTTAGTTATAAAATTTATAACCAGGACGCAAAAAATGTTCTACATAGGTATAGTGCAATATATGCTTGGGTTTGTTAATATATATTATTTCGTTTCATATATAACTTATTACAAGTTTTGAGTAAATATCTCCATTTTTAAACAATAGATCAAGAAAGTCCGTGTGGAGTTCCGTACCATTTATTATAATTATGGCGTATCTAGGCAGAGGTGCATCTTGGGGGGAGGGTCAAATATGGCAGTCTGCCCTTACCCCCCAATATCTCAAATGAAATCTAAACAATTGAGCAGCAAATGAACACTCCAAATAGCGTCTAGAAGTAACAATACAATTTTCAAAAATTTGCAAGATTAGGCATGCAAAAATATCTTCTAGCAGCATGTAATTTTCAAAATATCTTCAGTCAAAGATAATTTTAATTAGCTTATGTAGCACCCATTTAAAAAAAATCTAGGGGAAGACTACTTTAAATAACTTCTAGATGAAACACTTTTTTTTTAAATGTCTGGACAATGATACTATGAAAAGCTTCTAGAATCATCTGGAATTTTTTTAATTTTTTCAAAGGAAAGACTCCTCCGAAGAGTTTCCAGGTGGACCAATTTTTCTAGCAACATTTTCCTGGTAAAAATCCTTGTACTCCCCTTTGAGTTTGAGGGCAACACTCTTTAGTTTTATGACTGCCCTTCCCCCTTACACAAATTGAGTTCCGCCACCACTGATTCTTCTCTTCGAGTAAAACACTAAAGTGTCCCTGTTTGTGGGGAGAATATTATGGTGGGCCTACCTTTACACACGTTAAAAGTGCCTCAAAAGTACTAATTGGAAAAGGTACTGGAAAAATAGTTTTGATACTTTGTATCTAAGATAAGGTCAATTATATTGAAATTGCTGCCCTTAATTACCAAAAAATAATTTAAATAGCATCTATAGGCATTTATCAGTCATAAATTGTCTTCGCCTCCAGTGGTTTTGAATCTGAGATCCCTAAACCCCCCTCCTAACAAAATTTAAGTCTGGACACAACCTTGATTGTTCGCAACACCCCCCTTTTTTTTCAAGAAAATCTCTGGTGCGCCACTGCATCTAGGCCTACCATCAAGTTGGTGTGCCAAAGCAGAATCTAAGATTAAATAAATCGGTTGATGTCCTTGTGGGTAGGTCTAACTATGTGTGTTATAATTTCATCGAAAATTTCAAAAGTTACCGGGGAAGGACGCGCTTAAGCCTAGGAGTATCCCATTTATAAAGACAAGTTCGTCTCATTAGTCTTTGTTCCTACTACATTGGAAAACGGCTAAAAACTCTCTCAAAAAGCGATGTCTGAAAATATTAACTTAGATTATGCCTTGGCTATGTGTGTAAGAAGTAAGATTGGACTCTCTGTATGCAAATCTATTTTTGTTGCATTATCTGTCCACTAATGGAAATAACTTTTCATCTCCTCAAAAATAGTATAGATATTCTAAATTTAGTTGATTATTTCTTTGATTTAGTGCTGTAAAACTGGTTACATTGGATGTTGCAACAAATAATAAGTGTAGCTAATGTATTTATAATGATATGAAGTGCTAAACATTATTCAAATTGTATTTTATAATAAATGTTAAGCAATTTTAAGTGCTGTTAGGCCATAGACTATATTATAGGTAGTAATCAAAAGAGGGGGGAAATATTACGATAAGTCATTAGTCTATATTTAAACATAAAAACTATATTTTTAAATATAATTGTTTTTCAATTTGTTTGGAAAATATGCAGGTCTATGCCTACCGTCTTTTACTATAATATAGTCAATATCTAATTAGTTTCAAATTTTGTGAGTTTGGACTCCTGGCGTGGTGTGGTAATGTCTGGGATATATTTTTGTATCTTGACATTTAAAGGGAGGTCCCGAAGCAAGATAAAACCTAAATGGAATACTTAGTTATATTCTCGCTAACGCTACTAGGTATAACAAAGTTGGCCGTGATCTATATGAATTTAGTTCAAAGGCAGTCAGGATAACACAACAATAGTTACTGCATACGGGCACATTAGTTTTTCCCTACTATTATTTTACAACTCATTTTAATTTCAAGGCCTACATTTGAAAGATTATGGTGGTATAAAGAGTAGGCCCTATATTAGGATTGCGCTGACCTGGATCTAAACAGAATTATTTTTAACCCAGAAGATAAGATAGGTCTGCCAGTCTTCACGTTATAATTTAGGTCACATCTCAATTGTTGATAGTGGACCAATTTATGACCTACTGGGGGAAATGTGAACTAGATACGAACTTAGTGTGTTACGTGTCTAACTCTATTAGAGCTAGCCGATAACTTTCCCCAAATAGCCTACTTAACTAAGGATAGGGCCTACCCGAGATACCAATTTCAATAAATTGACTTTATTTACCTTTAAAGGAATTTCTCCTACGGCCTCTACAAAATAAAATAATTAAACTAATAGGTCTATGAAAAAATCTAAATTTAGTGTTAAGAATAATAATAATAATAGGCTAACTCAGTGTCACATCAATATGGGTGTTGATAGACTGATTGATGTATACTAATTACCTATTTGATGGCATTCTACATCAGCACTAGTCACTTTATTTTGTGGTAGTTGAGGGGCAAAACTGGATGTACTTCTTTGACACAATAAGTAGGCCTAAGTGATTATAGACAATTGTCATTTAGAAGTAGTTGATTTTATTAAAGCGTTACTCGTTTTATTAAAAGTATACACCTTTATATTTTATCCTCTGACTTGAATTTTAAACGTATCCCAACATTTGGACATTTTTTGTCTTTCCCTCGTTTCAAACCAATTTTTATCGCGAAAATCCAAAGCTCCTCCCCTGTCTTAGGCGTCATTAGAAGCAATTTAAACCACGCCTTGAATGGGTGGAGTTTGAAACACGTTATTTTGAAGGAGGGGAGGGAAGGTGGGGGTGATGTAGTTGATTCGTATGCCCACCAGGGCGTCGCCACAGTCGTTGCGCGCTTGTTTTAGGTACTCTTTTTTTTTTTTACTGACAAGGCTAATACCACGCCGACCGCGAGTTTGAGGAAATCCCTCTCATGTAAGTTTAATTGACGTTTTTAATTATTTTTTTTTTAAACATTTCTAATTCTTGTTGAAATCCCTTACGATCAAACTAAGATTTGGATAAAACGTTGTCGTCGATGTCTAACTAAAAAAATCCATGCGAGTGCGAGGTTGATTGAATCTGTTTTCTAGCATCCTCCTGGCAGCGAGAGTGAAGGTAGGTTCTCCGTAAAAGCGCTCCGTGTGTGCAACTGAGGAACTAAACAGTGGCGGTTAACCGGTTCCAATAAAAAAGTGAACGAGTGGCAGAAAAGTGGTGTGTTTATATGGGATTCATAGACCCAGAAATATAAATAAAAATTAAAACCGGACGATGATAATTTTTTTAGCATAAACATTTTGTGTGATGATAAAGAGTCTATTTTGTGGAATTAAACCTGATTCAGATAAATTAATCTTCGCGAAGATGCTTCGATTTTGACGTGTGTAGGTGAGGTGGAAACGTAACATGTGCAGCAAGGAAAGTGTCACTTTCTATTGTTTTCATTAGGCTCTGTCAAACGGCTCCGAAACGGTAGACGTGCGCGGGTAGACGTGCGCGGGAATTAGCAATAATAACAATGATGATCGGGTAGCTATTTTGTGTACTTCAGTGGTATTTATTTTTATCAATGGTGAGAGGATAAAGAGGGAGAGAAAATTAAATTAAATGTGCTAGTGTAGTGAATATTCCGTCGGAATTAGTCTTCTTGGTGAAATTATATTACACTGAAAAATTCGTCTCGACAAGTGGAAAAGGAAATTAATGTTTTAATGAAGAATATTAGGTGAGTTCATTTAATGTGCTATTGGTAGTTTTTTGAAAGTATATAGAAGGATGAAAGAAAGGGTTTAATGGAAATATAGTTTAACAGCCCACTCAGAAGCAGACATAGCTTACAAATATGTACACATATAAACACATACAAATATACACACTGGACCATATAGTGTTTGGGAGCTAGGCCACGAGTATTGATCTGGTTCCTGCTACCCTTCTCCCAAGTTCTCTCTGTCCTTGCCGGCTTCCCTTCATCGCTCTTTCTCTGTGTTTATCCATCCATCCTTTGTCTCATTCTTCTCTCTCATACGCTCACAAACACAAATGCACACATACACACGATCCTGCTTGGCTGGGCCTATACTAAAACTCGATTCAACGTTGGATCAGCAGATTATGACTAAAATGTCTATAGTGATTTTATGATTGGGCATCCCATATTATATCCCCCAACCCTTATAAAGGATCGCTGCAGCGTGAGTGAATACATTTCATGTGACTCTCTCCAAGTCAAAGTTGTTCCCTTTGAAATAATGTACTTAACGCTAGTGAAACGAAAATCTTTCAATATAGTAAACCTTGCCCTTGGCTGATTAAGTGTACCTTGATTTACTTGCGATTGTATATATGGAGCACCATTTAGAAAATAAAAAACATATTCTCTGCGGACAACATTGATGTTCTTTTACTATATAATGAGTCTTATTTTAAAGGCACTTTCAAATCAAAAGTGATGGTTGTATATCACATGACTTGACGTATGAATACGTGAAAGTATATCTGTTAACTTTTTCTAGATGTCAAATAATTATGTGCATTCTTAAGAAAATTGGGGTATAGAAAGGCTGACATCCTATTTAAAGGATCTGGTTATACTGACTCGCTCATAGGCCATCTTACATAATTTATTAGACCTATTTATGTGTTGTTTCGTCCTCTTAACTAATTTATGCTGAATTTTAGTTTTTAGCATTAGGATTATTATCACTGACAAAGTTTGTTTGTGAATAGTTTGTCGACATAGCACTGTTAGAAGGTGTAACTTGAATAGGTCATTTTTAACACTATATACACACTATATAATTTATATACTACCGTTATTTCTTGATTCTAATAGGACCTACTCTTTATAAGGATGCCCACTGAGACAGAATTATTATTTTCGCTGGTAAAGAAGCCTTTAAATGCTGCTTAGTGGAAAATAGATGAAGTGATATGTATTATTGTTATTTCGGGCTATACGCACCTTAAAATAACTAGTAATAGGATGAGGAAGGATAATTTATAGTAAAATGCACCAACATTTTCTTGCTTAGAGACTTTAAAAAACTCAATAGAAATCTTGCCGGAATTGAACCTCAGCCTCATAAGTTAGGGTAAAGTACGCTAGCCCTTAGTTGTGTATTTTAAGTAGAAGCATAAACATTGTGTGTATCTGCAACTAAGTTTTATTTCGATGGAAACTCGTTAGCATCGTACCTAGCCTATTTTTGATATTTTATTAAAATTTTGTTGCTAGATATTCACGCATGCATATTTAGGCTACTACTACTATTGCTGCTGCTTGATCATCCTTGTAAGCCTTTTAGCCCTAGCAGGCTAGTTTGCCACCCGCATAGATGGTCACGTGGACTAAATGTCAGGCTCACCCAGTTGGTTTCTCAGTGAAGGCTAGGTCTGGGATAGAATCCTGGTCGGTATACTGACTCTGGTTTTCATAAATGGTTTCTTAGGCTTACTCACGCAAATGCAGGTACAACTTTTATAAATTCTACATTTCTCACCCAAACCTTTCAAGTGTAATTAAAGTCGGTGACCTGGTTGTCTAGGGGTAAGGTGTTGGACTTTTTTGCTGGGGGTCCAGGGTTCAATCCTCGGTCCCGGCACAGATTTATCTGATTGCCAAAACCCTTCCTTCACCTCTGACAAGATGTGTATTAATCACAACTTGTGAATGTGTGGAATGCCAGGCCTCCACCGTGGTTCGGATTCCAACGTTAAACTGTAGGTCCTCCATTTCATCTCACAATCGCCCTACCATTACACATTAGCGCAAGTCCGTATAAACCGAACGGGTAGTAAGACGCGATGATGATAATAATAATAATAATAATAATAATAAGTGTAATTTAAATACGAAAAGCCCATCTAGGTGATAAGTCATTTCAAAGGAGAAACATATTTTATGCAGGCTATACAAATTAAAGATAATTTACTAATTTTAAAGTTCTTGAACATAAATATACAATTTGTGGTGCAACTGTTACATTGACTTACATTTTTGTTTGTTAAAATACGCTTGTTTGGCCCTCTCCTTTAAATTTGAATTTTGAAACTAGAGCGCCTTATTGCTCACTATGATAAACGCATGCGCAACTATTAGATTAAGGCACACTTTAAAAAACAATGAAACGAGTTTCCTGGAATAATATCTTTTCGTCAAACTGCTTTCAAAGAATTTAATTCAATCAATCTCCTTTTTACTAGCCTTGAGAATAGGACACCGCATATAACTTTTTTTAGCACCGCTTATTACTATCCGTTCGAGCTGTAAGCCTATGTTCTAATTACACTAATTTATTAGGGACTAGGAAGGTTGAATTTAAAGAAAGTTCACTCGCATTTTCGTGGAAGGAAAGTGTAAAACTATTTAGGAAAAAAATACCTTCAGTGCATCCGTCCGGGATCGAACCCCGATATCATCATCTTTGGCAGTCTAGTCTATTGCGGGAGTGGCGCCTTAGACCATACAGTCACCAAAACTGGTGCATTGAACTTGAAATTTTAAATATTCCAAGCTTTTTTTTTTAGTTCATTGATATTAGTTTGTACAGGCGCCTCTTTGTCTTCACTTCTTTGCCCTCGATATTATCACGGCCACCACGCCATCACCGATCCTCATTCTTAAATGGGTTTGGTACACAAGAGCTAGTGGCCAAACTTGCAAAAACTTTCATATCTCCAAAATCCAAAGCCCGAATTATTTATCTCCCCCCCCCCCCCC
>CABFVZ010000525.1:62060-173624 GCA_902151445.1 Timema monikensis
GGGGGGGGGGAGGAAAGGGGGGCTAGTTGGGTGTCACGGAACATTTTAGGGGGCCCGATTAAGGCAGCACAGACCAGAAGATTTAGGCTGTTTGTGTAGCATGCTTGACTCTAATATTAGTGTTATTCGCTTCGGTGGCTGAATGGTCTACGGTGTCATTCTCACAATAGACTAGATTGCTGTCGACAGGGAGATCAGGGTTCAAATCCCAGTTGACTGTAATGAAGATAGTTTTTTCCTAAATGGTTTTCCACTCACCCTCCACGCAAATGGGGCACACTTCCTCTAAATTCAACCTTCATCATCCCTTACTCTTAAGTGTAAAAAATATATATATATATATATGCGCAAATAAACTGAATAGTTGGTAAGACGCAGTGCTAAAAAAAACTATTATTATTATGGGGTATTTAAGCTTACGTGCACTTTCAGAATTTACTGATTATTTCAGAGTATGACTTCCATACTAACTTATTTTTATAACAGACACAATACTCATATTCCCGGCTGTCATTTAATCTCTGTGAAAAGGGAAGCCCCGGTTTCACCAATTATATATATTTTTGTACCGTGCTGGGAATATAACCCGGGACTCTTAGTTTACTAGTCAGACGTGCTACAAACTGAGCCATAGTGTAAAGATGACTCTTTATAAAGGACCAATTTCATAGCCAATCAGACATAGTGCGCATCAATATAAAACACAAGAAGAGACCTACCTAGACAAGAATAGAATGGGTCAGTTTCATATGCTAATGTGAAATGGGCACATTCCATTCGAGTCTAGGAAGGTAGGTGTCTTCTAGTATTTATTATAGCACGGTACTTGGGAAGTACTAAAACAAAGTTTCTTAGTCAAACATAGTACGCCTCAAGTGCGGTGCTCTACTAAACACAGAATGACACCTACCTAAACTCGAATGGAATGGGCCACTTTCCCATAAATGAAACTAGCCCATTCCATTCTGGTCTAGGTAGGTGTCGTCCTGTATTCAGTAGAGCACCGCACTGAGGTGTACTAAGTCTGACTAAGGAACAGACCCATTCCATTATGGTCTAAAGTCCTTTCACCGTAAGAATAGTTTTCTGAAAGTCCTTTTTCCCTACCAGAAATCTATTATATAGTAGGATATTGGTAGGAAAAAAGACCTTTCAGACAGTAATTCCTACCGTGAATGGAGTATAGGTAGGTGTCCTGTATTTAGTATGGAGCTGTACTTGAGTAAAGAATTTGCGCATCCCTCTGGGGGCACTAGGGACGGTTTTATTCTTAGTGGGCTATTCCATCCATTCTTCAAGATTATTTTTGCATATTAATTTAAAATTCACAAACTTCCTTATTTGGTTCAATCGGACTAGGAGAATAAACTAAACAACCTGGTATAGAGAATTATTACATAATATTTGGACAGAAGCTCAAAATTTAATAATTCAACACATTAAAAAAGAAAATAGAACTGTTTTAAACATTACTTGCACCCGCTTCGGTGGTCACAAAGTTTAATCCACTATTCTCGCAGTAGACTAGACAGCCGATGACTGGGAGATCGAGGCTCGAATCTCGGTTGGGTGTGCTGAAGGTGTTCAAAATGGCTTTCCAATCTTCCTCTACACAAATACGGTTACACGTTCTCTAAATATAACCTTTCTTATCCCTAAAACCTTTAGCCTAATTAGTACATAAGCGTATAGCCCGAGCGGATAGTAAGACACGGTGTTAAAAACAATAACAGGACTTGCAAATAACCATGTAGCATATTAACACTTTCTACAGAAGACATGTGAATAAAGGGGTCAGTCTCGTTTAGTCTAGTTTTTCAGTGACTGAAGGTGAATTTTCCTAAATGGTGTTCCACCCTCTCTCGACGTGTATGCGGGTACATTTCTTTCATATTCTAACTTATTCCACCTCTCTTAATTAGTGTAAATATGTGGGTAGCCTGGATGGATTGTAGGATGGAGTGCACACAATATTTATGGCAGTGAAAATTAATTAAATAAAAAAGTACCACCGATATCAATATTTGAGTCATTATTACACTTGATATTAAAAATCATGGTTAAATACATTCACAAATGGGATGTTTTTATTCATATAGATGATGAAAATAATTTTTTCTTCACACAAGGAACTACACATGAACTAAATATCAGGTTACCCGCCTCGGTGGCATAGTTAGCTAACGCGTTAGTTTCGTGTTGAACTAGATTGCCAAGGACGGGAAGATCGAGGTTCAAATTTAATTCGGGTGGTGTTCCTAAATGGTTTTCCACTTTCACTCCACGCAAATGTGTGCTCACTTCCTCTATGCTCAACCTTCCCAATTCTTACCTTATTAGTGTAATTAGTACTTAAGCGCTAACCCGAATGGGTAGTAAGACATGATGCTAAGTATTAAATGTCAGGTTATTCTAGTATTTTTATAGGGACAAGGAGGTTGGGATTTGAATCCCGGGTGTACTGTAGAAGGTTTTGCCTAAAGGCTTTACAACTCTCTTTCCATGCAAATATGGATACATTTCCTTTAAGCTATTGCTTCTTCAGTGCTATCCCATTGGCCTTAATAAAGTGCCTAGAAAGCCCAAACGATTAAGAAAATAAAGGTATGTACTAGTAAGGTTGAAAGACATTAGACTTACTCATAATATAAACATTTGCACTACGTTACCTTTATTATAGTTGCTCGCGTATTGTTAGCGTGTGTCGGGTCACGAGTTGTTAGTCTGTGTCGAGTCACGAGTTGTTAGCCTGTGTCAGGTCACGAGTTGGTAGTCCAACACCTTCTGAGAGATATTATTTAATATCCCTTTTAGTAAAATTAGTTAGTGAAAATTAATTTGTTCTCTTTACAAGTAAGATACAACCCAATCATTACGTTGTACAATGATAAGCACCTTTATTAATAATTTTTTTTAAAGAGCTCAAAATATATTTCGTGTTGAAATTAAATTTCTTCTAACTCAGATAAAATCCATATGCTATAGCTAAAAAATAATGGTACGAAACTCCGCACGGACTTTCTCGCTCTATTGTTTAAAAATGGAGAAATTTACCCAAAGCTCGTAATATATGTGAAACGAAATAATATACACTAGCAAACCCAAGCATACATTAAAATATACTTATGTAAAACTTTTTTTTTAGTACCGGTTTTAAATTTTATAATTTTATTTTTAAATATTTAATGTACTCATTTGTATGTTTGGACCGATAAAAAAATATCACTATTGGGTCCACAAGGGTCAACAATTCGTATTAAAATTTCAACTTCCGGTTAAAATTTTCGACATTTTATTAGGTGTTGCAAATATTCATGCCATCGCATTGCTATTAAATTCCTCATTTATAAATTTTGACCAATAAAAAATGTAAATATTGATTATTGAGTCTAAAATGGAGATATATCATTGTTGTACAAAAATTTCTGCTAAAAGGTTTAATGAAAAATAACATTAACATTTTGAGAGACTTACTTATATCTAAATACTCTATGGCATTGAAGAATTATTGCGTTAAAACTTAAGTACTATCTCTTTACAACTAAAGCTCACAAATTTGTATTAATGTGTTTGCTCATATCTTAGAAACGCTTGGTTCTATAAAAATATATTACAAATACAAGTTTTTTATTTTTAATAGTATTTGAATTTTGGAATGATGAGTTATTTATTATGTCAAATATTTGCGGGGATACGGAAATTTCAGCTTTTGTAAAGTACCATAAAAGTCATTTTCATGGTAAAATGAAAATAGCCAGTTTATTTATAATCTTAATCAACGCAGAGGTACGAATTTTAATCAAAATCGTTAGAGCCGATTTTGAGAAAATAGATTTTTTCTCGTTTCGTCCTTTATTAAACTACTCTTAATTCTAAGTTCACACAGACAGACGGCATTGCAAGGCAAGGTCACAATACTTTACCTTTAGTATTCGAAAAGTTAAAAAATACATATTTGCGTATATATTTAGAGTTATTTGTGTTATGAAAATATGTTACTTATAAAATATTTGTATTATAAGTAGTTGTACATATTTGCGATGACCAGTAATTTCATATCTCAAATAGTTTTGGAGATATAATAAAAAAAATGATAATTTACGTGACATACCGGGGACCTTAGTCATTTTGCCGAAATATGGAGGGTAGCCATTTAGGTTGTAATATTTATAAATGTTTAGAAATGAAATTTAATTAAAATCGTTAGAACCGATTCTTAGAAAATCTACTTTTTCTATTTTTGCCCTTCAGTAAGCTACCCTTAATTTTGGGGTTAAATATCCAATTCCAAAAACCCCTCGGTGCAACCCTATTAAAACCCTAGATACCAATTCTTAGCCTGATCGGTAAAATAGTTTAGGCTCTAGTTAGAGGTACAGACAGAAAGACGGAAATTAAAAAAAAAAAAATCCTTTTTCGGATTCGGGGGGGGGTCATGAAACGTCGAGATTCATCAAAATCTCGAGTTCAATTTCTTTGCCGATCACAATACTTTCTCTACCTGTAAGATAGCGAGAGAGTAAAAATTCTCAATTCTTTATCAGGCACACAACATTATACATTGTATTTTTCATGCAAAATAACATATTTACTTTGCAAGCTTGGACTTACCTGAGTTGAAATCAAGAAAATTTCATATAATAAGAGTTTGATGCATATGCCAATGACCCATCCTAATACATTACATACATGTATTCTTATCAAAGCTAGGAAAATATTTGAAGGTAGGCTAAGTGCTTATCAAACTGTATAATACAGCATTTGTATTTGCTTTTGTTTCTTATTCACATTTCTTCTGTGATACTCTTGTGTCCCTCGACTTAATGGAATTCGACTTTCGATTTTATATTCTTTAGTTATTTCACAGATAATCTTTTTTCCCCTATGATTATGTTTGCGGACCACCTGGCCATCCGCCGGGTTGACCACCATTCTTAGAACCACTATCATAAGCCCACTCAAGCACGGGAACCCTCCGGATGGAACCAACATTACCAAAATCTTGAATTATTGTGAATTCACACTTTCGGCAGAAATCAAGAGCAGAACTGAAAGACCGTCTTACTACCCATTCGGGCTATATGCCTATATACTATGTTAATGGGCTATCTATAAGGAATTTTGAATTTAGAGGAATTGTACCCACATTTGAGTGGAAAGAGAGTGGGAAACCATCTAGGTAGAAACCACCCTCAATGCAATCGGCCGGAATCGAACCACGATATCCTTGTCATTGGCAGTCTAGTTTACGAGAGTAGCTTCTTAGGCCACCGAGGCAGGTTCTTTACTAATTAAAGGAAAGAAGGGTTAACTTAGTTGTCTTGCTCTGCACTAGCTGAACAATCTCAGCTTTGACAGCACTGCTCCATAAAATCTGCTTGGGAGAGTCAATCACATTTCAAAATTAACTGTATCAATCAGTAAGCATGCATTTATATATCGAGATACAAGCAAATACCTGCGTTTATTGTTGTTGTGTGGACATTTTAAATAATTCTTGGAATGGAAAGCGGTTATGCCATTCTTGTTCAGTTTTGGTTTGTGTCATGACACAACCAAATATTATTGTTATAATTAGTTATTTTTATTATTAGTAGTAGTAGTAGTATTAGTAGTAGTAGTAGTAGTAGTAGCACTGCATCTTTATATCCGTTCGTGTTATACGCGCTTACGCTAATGTGTAATGGTAGGGTGATTGTGAGATGAAATGGAGGACCTACAGTTTAACGTGGGATCCGAACCACGGTGGAGGCCTGACATTCCACACATTCACAAGTTTGTGATTAATACACGTCTTGTCAGAGGTGAAGGAAGGGTTTAGAAATAAAATAAATCTGTGCCGGAGCCGAAGATTGAACCCCGGACCCCCAGGACAGAAGTCTGACACCTTAACCCCTAGACCACCAGGTCACCCCACATCATATTAAAGAAAGCATTGATCGTTACATTAATATTTAAGAAGTATGTATCCACTCCAAAATAAAACATGTTTATAAACAATTGCTTAAAGTTTATGTTGTGAAGAATCATAGGCCAACATACATTTCTGCTAACATGTAAACTGCTGCGCCACTAGAGCAGATTCTGCTGTCTCTCTCTCTCTCTTCTCGTTGAACGTATGAATCGAGTTTTAGAGCTGCTAATAAATCAGTTACGAAGAGAGCAAGGATGGTAAGAGCTGCCTAGAAATATAATAAGTCCTCCTAGCCACTCAGCCAGCAGGAAAAGCAAGATAGAATCATGTTCACCTAACCCTCTAGTTAGGAACTAATCACTCATCAACTAAGATAGCCAAGACCATATAGAACTATAGTCAGTCTCCAGACACATTATCATTGGGATAAGCTTATAATTTTTTTTTTTAATTCATGCCTAGTGATATTCCATTAACTAAGTTCAACTTTTTTTCACAGAAATAATTAAATAAATTAATGCCATGCTGCACAGACGCAAATCATATGGTATTTAACCAGATTTTATATATTACGCTGATAGAAATTATTTGTTGCTATTTTAATTGATCACTATATCGTAATTATGAATATACCATACATGTCATATACACAAATTATTGATTAGTGTCAGAAGAACTGGGTAAAATAGGAAGTATTAAAAAAGATTGTACATTTCCGTTCACAAAATGAAGCTGGCTATAGGTAGAACTAAAACTTAAAAATACTACAATATTTGTTTAATGGTACAAATACTTCTGTATACAGACCCCATCAGAGACGTTACACCAGATATCCACTTTACCTTGTTACTAATCATACTACCATAGATGATAGTAGCTATTGTGTTGGCATGCCTTTTACCTTTCATTATACTTACTAACCAAAACTATCGTATTGTATAAATTATTTTATTATAATGGCTAAGAAAACTAATTCTAGTGAACGACGCTCTCTTATCTTAGCTTATAGAAAATATCGTCCCCTCTCTCCTCAAACCCAATGGATCACCTTTCACTCATCTTTAACTATATGGCTTTGCTAATATAATTATTGATCTCAATTTTTACTGATCTTGTTTACTTTTAACTCATATATATATATATACTAACTAATCACGTGTGATAACATTTAATAGCAAAGTACACATTAAATTGTGAACGCTGATCTTTTCACAACCCGGATGGTGGTGTACGTAATATTTTTCCTATATCTTTAACTATAATTGTATATAGTTTTGACTTCTTGCGTTTTTTACAAAGTCATGCATTATGCACCGACTCATAAAAATAATAAGATAGCCTATTGTGCATTTAAAATACTGCTTTGCCTGAAAATAGGTAGATTTTTATTTGTTATAATCAGCCTTATTGAACTAGTTATTAAGTTTTGTATGCTTATATTCTTTAAATATTGAGGTTATTTCTGTTGCTACGAGTCATGACACGTAGAAACCCCACATAGCCTAAGTGTCATGCACGATGGTTTTTAATCAAGGAGCAATAAATTGCCACCTAGGAAACTTTAGACTTTACTTGTGATATGAATTCTATAAACTATGCCTTGATTAGTTATATCAATCAAGTGTTCGGCTTAAATGATCTTCATAAATGTATTTCCCTTCGTGGGAATAATGTTGGAAGAAACGTTTTATAATATAGATCTTGAAAATTTTGACTAATAACTACTGAGAATTATTTTATAAGAAAGTTCTTGGCTGGTAAAGGGGATTATTTAATACGATGGAAGTGGCTAATTGCTGATAAAGAAAATATATGAAAATTGTGGTCCTGAAACTTTTTATCACAAGAGCTGATCCTTTGTGATCATAAGAACTGACTTCGATCAACAACAAAAATGATGATAGCGTTATTAGGGTGGTTGCAAGTGATACCAGTCGGTAGTTGAAAAAAACTGATCTGTCAGCTGCAAGAACTAATTATTCCTGGCAGTTTCATGATCTTGTATCTAGCCGTTTCAAAGTATTTTCTTTCCTGGTTACAAGAGTTTGTTCTTGGCAGGTGTATTAGCTAATGCCTGACACTTGCAAGAATTGATTTCGAGCTGTAGTATAAGGCGGTCTCTGAAATCTATATCCATCATATCTCGACAATTGCAACAACTTGTAATAGGATCATCCAACCTCCAGAGATACTCTTCTTCTGCTATAAATAGTCTTTTACAGCCACTGTTTTTCGACAGTTTAGGATTATTTATTATTTAACAAAATAAATTCATCCAAAATAGCAGCACTATCTCAGAGTTTATAACAGCAATTAACAACCCTTACAACCATCAAAAATCAGACAACGATCATATTCTTAAAGTTCTTCACACGATGAACATAATTTTATCTATTGTTATCATTGATGTCTATGACATTGTGTTTTCCCTAATTTTTTTTATATTAGCATATACATATTTTAGATAAGATTCATGAAAATTACAGTGTGATCTAAACTGTCTTTGCCACACTAAATTTTCATGTCAAATAAAGAACATTAGGTAAAGTATATATTAATATCTTTATTGATTTTACCTAAAAAAATGTGTGATTTGTAATTAAATATTATTTAAAACTCATTACTCACGAAACTTGTAACATCGTAGTGCTATAGTGTTTATATTTATTTAATCGTTTCATGATATTAAGGGATTTCCTTGACTAAATTATGGTTTACGTTAATTTAGATCACGAATACAAGACAGATAAGATTTAAATGGAAGTAATTAAAATATATTCGATGAAAAATTTAATAAAAGTTATTTAGAAATACTTTGCAGAAAATTCGTTCTTTTACATACAAGTAGATTGGATGAATTCAGTTATCAAATTACAATAAACAAGGTATTAATGGCAATATTTTTTTATTATATAATTATATATTTAATGTATAATTACTCTTAAAATTATTGTTCCTACATTATGTATAATTTGGAACTCAAACCAGAGACTATCAAATTTTATTTTGGAGGTGAAGAGTAGCACCTAAATGCTCTAGGATACCAACACACACACACACACACATCTGTATTTCCATATTTATAACATCTAATGAAAAAATAATAAATATAAATGTATATATTTAAATATACATATATATGCGATATGACAAGAGACAATTTATCAATAGTTTTGATAATGATTTACTCCAATGTTTTATAAATTAGTTACTACTGTAATTATTTCACGGACAAACTAGTTATAAATAATGTTGACAACTAAAAGTAAACAATTGCTTGATCGATTCATTCAATGCATCATAAACAATTTTAATGTGAGCATTTGCGTATTTATTTAGGTTGCAACTGTTTTTTTCTCCGAAGTAGATGTTGGTTATAAATGTCAAATATTTTAACAGCTTGTTACCTGAATATACACACATATCCACACCTCTTTAATTTTAATTAACTAAATACGTGTACATTAACACTAGATGAAAAATACACCGTTACTAATCACGTTGAACAGCTTGTAAGATGCATGTTACTTGGAACATGTGTTAATTTTGAAGGATCTAATCTACACTAACACACTTAATGGTGAATGAAATGCTACTCATCAGTCATCACAACAGCTTGTAAGCCACTCATTTTAACTAATAGTTCCAGATACCATCTCCTAAGGTCATTTGATTAGAAACATTTTATTGCAACATTTTAATAAATGAATGATTATAAACTATATATAGTAGTTCAGTGATGTCCAATCATTACAGTCCACGAGTTATAAGGGGTCAAACTTGCTATTTTATGCGATTCAAGTACCATTGTTAAGGTAAAGTAATTAATATATGGGGACATTCATACGAGGTGTACAGAATTAAATGTTTATATTACGTTAAATAAAAATTATTTTTAATGTATAATCAGTTTAAAAGTGTTAAAATTATTTAAAAAATAATTTTTAACTACATGTAAATAATGTTTTTAATACCTCGAAAATTTTCTTTCGTTTCATTTTGTAGTACACATTGTCATTATTTATAATTAATGGTTTTTTAACCTAATCCTATTCGTTAATTTTATTAATGTGTGTGAATTGATCACGGCAAATATGAATTTGAAATGTCTATTTCATGAAATCTTATGTTAGGTAAATCAGGGCTAATATGAGACACGCACACAAATGGGGCTAATGCGATACATACACACACAAAAAAAAGTGTGGTTAGTAAAATTCTAAAAAAAATAAGCACTTTGCAGGAAATATATTCCTTCATTGTTTTACATAATGAATACATTAAATTCAAACAATTATGAACACAAAAAAATAATAACTAAATCTAACTTTTTTTTTGGACAAAAAATTTTCTGTCCAACTTTTGTTGTGATGCACTGAAATGTAAACATGTGAATAGTTAAAATTGCGCTTTATTCAGAAAGAAATGAGAGTGTGTTCAGCTTTTGAAACTTATAATATGATAATTGTACCACGAATTATAAGCCATCAAAGTTGTGGGGCTAGTATAATACAGTGAAGGCGGCTAATATGATAATAAATGCGGGGCTAATATCATATTGTAACATACAACATCAAAAAGAATCATTATTTCACATAAACTGTGTACCGTATTTTTCCACTTTGTTCTATTTAAAGTTCATAAAATATAGTTTGAATGTTGTATATAATTTTCTTCTTAGTTATTTTACTCTAAATTATTTTTAGGGGCGTTTATGTAGGGGTCTTTGCGGTCACACTGGTGAACGCATAAACACTTGTCCATAGTTAAGGGGGAAAAAAAAAGAGTGTGTGATACATTAGATTCGGGGCCATTTTGATACAGGACTCTCATTTCTCTAGTTTTGATAACCATTGAGAAATAAGGGTGTGTCACTTTGGCCCCATAGTCTTATTATATTAGCCCCATTCTGTGGGGCTAATGTGATATTGTTTTTATTTTTTTATTGTCGTTTCCATTAATTACATTATTTTTTGGATCCACAAATAGATAAAGCAAGCAAGAGCACATTTTTTAGTATTTTTTATTTGGTTGTGCAGTCAATAGATCAGAAGTTATAATGTAAAGTTTAAAATTTGGTCTTATATTAACCCCGATGGAACCTTCTGAGAGTTTTTATTACATGGAATAAGGGTGAACTTGGAAAGTAATCTGTGGTTTCCAGAAATATCTTGTTTGTAAATTACAGCATCTTATTTTTCTGCTAAGAAGTTTCAATGTTGACATTAATTGGTATTTCAGAAAGAGAATCGCCACTGCCATGGCTCAACCGTGGTTGTGGCTTGAGTTTGAATCCTATTTGGGTTTACTCTTGATAAATTATTTTTTCACAATCCCCAAGCCAATGCTGTTTCATTACTTTTTATTAATTACCCTGTTTATTCTCAACCATCAAAGTAGTTTACTATATTTGTTGCATATACATGCATATACAACGATTATATGTATTTATACTGACATTAGTTTGGGGTATTTCAGTTTTGGGACAGCTGTAATTACTAACAACAAAATATTCACTTTATAATCAAATAAGTTTATGAATTAAAATATTAAGATTCATGGATAAGTATATTTTAAATTAATGCACTTATGAAGGAAGTTACAAAGTATTTATTATATTGAAAACTTGTAGATTTCCAAAATGTGTTTTCATAAAATAAAATTGAATAATTAGGCAATTTCTTGAAATAAATTTTGTGGTATAAGTTTGTGGTACCTTATTTGTAGCAAAAAAAATACTTTTAGTTTTTATTACAATATTTAACATTAGTCGCACCCACTTCAGTGGTCGCTACTCTTGAAATGGTCTAGACTACTGAAGACTAGGAGATCAGGGTTCGATCTCGGTTGGAATTACTGAGGGTAGGTTTTCCTAAATGGTTTTCCACTCTCCCTTATTGCAAGTTCGAGTAGGCTTCCTCTAAATTCCACCTTCCTAATCCCTAACTCATTAATGTAATTAGTACATAGGCGTATAATCCGAATGGGTAGTAAGATGTGGTGCTAAAATAAAATGGTCACGAGAGGCACGATAGAAACTGATCCACTATACAAACCGGTTGACAAGTTGTAAAAAAAAATATTTGAAAGGACAGATGGGGCAAGTGGCCAAAACGATTGGACCAACTGATTGATAAACTCATGCATAAGAGGGAAAAGTGATCGACAACCAACTGGTCGACGTAATGAAACACTTATTCTTTTAAAGATTTGGTGCAAGATTGATTAAGTTCAGAGCTGGCCAATTGGTAGACAAGTTATTATTATTAGCACCGCGTCTTACTACCCGTTCGGGTTATACGCACTTACGCTAATGTGTAATGGTAGGGTGATTGTGAGATAGAAATGAAGGACCTACAGTTTAACGTGGAATCCGAACCACGGTGGAGGCCTGGTATTCCCCACAAGTAGACAAGTTAATAATTTGCAAACAAAGTACCTGACAATGAAATTGTAAACTGAAAAGAAAATTAAAAATCCGTGAATGTTATTTTGTAATATAATTTATAACTCTAATAAATACCTGCATTGGTGGTCGCATGGCTTAATGCATTGTACTGATTTGCCAGTGATGGTGATGGGAATATTGGAGTAAAAATGTATGTCATATATTTATTCTAAGTTCAACTTTCCTCATTATACATAAACTTGAATGGGCACTGAGAAACAATTAATTAAAGTTATCATAGAAACGCATGCATTCCGGTGTTTGTCTACAAGTTGGTTCCTTCGTGTCGACCAATTGGCTGTATATCAGTTTGTCGACCAGTTATCCTGGACATGTTGATCACTTGAACCAACTGGCCTTAAAAATAGTTTTTTACAATATGTTGACTAGTTGGCTATAGAAAACTCTGTCCTCCTATGCATGAGTTGCCCAAACAGTTGGTCAGAGTTGTGTAAGCCGCTTATAGAAACGAAAATAAATATTTGCAAGGCTTGCTGCCTTCCCGATATTTGTTTTGATTTTGTTTACCAGTTGTCTATCACTTAGTTATACTTGTGTTAACCACTTTGTTCACACTGCTACTGGATGTAGAGCACTTGACTGTCCAACACTTTGTCCTCCCGTGTCGATCAGTTTTCCTGAGCCCATCAGAAGGCGTTTGACGAGTCATTCCATAACTTTTTGCGGGTCGCATGTGGTCTTTGAACCTCTTGATTAGTACCTGTAAAATAGAGTTGGTACTTTAAAAATATATTTGTGTAGAGGCTAATATTGTTATGCATAGGAGTGATTTTTCCTTTCTCAAAATATAACTTTATATCTAGTCTTTTGAAATTTGGCAGTGTATAAATAATAATACATTAAATATAAATTTAATGAATTTGATTTAAATATTTACTGTACTGACTATCAGAAAAGTTACATTAGGGAAGTAAATTGTAAAATTTATATGAACAGTAAACAATCAAGAAATATTTGATGTACTAACGGAGGAGTCAATTTCACACTTTGTTTTGAAACATAAAACTAATACAGTATAGGTTAATATTTCTCAAGCTCCAAATTACTATGGAAAGGAAAAAAAGAGAGCATAAACCCAACTTTTGTTTCATGGAAAAATTTTCACTTACTTATACCACTCAAACAGATCTCCACAGTGTGCGATTTATTGAGTGGGTCATTAGTCTGGGTATTATGACCTTGCCTAGGCCTGGCACGTTATTTCCTGCTAGTCTGTGTTGTATCTACAAATTGGTATACTCAAAATAAGAAATTATATAAATAGAGGTTTAAAATCGATATTTTGCTAGCGTTAATAAAATCTTATAAAGATAGGCCTAACAGATTAATATGAAATTACGACATTCTGTACTACACAATGAGATAAAACCATATAATCCTGGTATAAAAAGAAAATTACTTATATTATATGAATAAAACTATTTAAATTTCTTATCAATTAAAAAATATTTGTGTGTACATAACCTATTATAAATATTTCACTGTGCACACTTCAAATGCATGTCTAACGAGACTAAATTTAATTTGCGCTCCATATATTAACCACGTTACCTAAACATTGGAACGTAAAAATCACGAAATAGAAAGTTTGACCCTTGTAAAACCCGTGAACTCGATTGATTTTAAATCATTGAACAACGATTTATAGTTTATAATAATTATACACTTGTTAAAACAGTTCAGTAAAACTTTTATTGATGAATGGCCTTTAGATATAATGATTAAAAAAAAGCTCTTTTATTAGGAATTTTTGTTTTACACCTTGGGGATGTATTAAGGCCATTGGGGACACAAATTTCAGTTTCAAATATTTTTTTCGTGGGTATTTTCATAATTGAGATAGTAACACTGAATTTGAAAGTTATATTAATTGATCCTCTTTTTCGAAGGCTATATAATTAGCCTATATATGAACAGTTTGGTGTTAGGATTTAAAAAAAACAGGTGCAGTATCCCCATTTACCCCTATTATTGGAGTATTTGGAGAAAGGCTTCTAAATCACGCATTCACAAATCTTAATGAAAGAGAGACATTTGTGGACCCATCTAGATCCATACTGATTTAATTTAGCCTGATAGATACAGTATACATACATATTATAATACATATACATCAATTTTAATAAAAGTCTTCATTTAATATAGTTAAAATAGGCTTGACAAAGATGGGAAGGAATTAGCTTAAAAACTGGCTTAAACAGGCACATTTAAAAGTTTTTTTTATATTAAATTTCCTTAAAGGATAAATTAAAAAAACACTACCTCCAATCTTCTCTTAAATTATAGTGAAATACTACACTACCCACAAACAGTATCGCATCTAGATTGTTTCTTAATGATTTTTGGGTATGTCTAACCAAGGTCGATGTTTGACCATATCTTTGACTTTCTCTTGATTGTAATATTTTATAATATTTTCCTTGTTCTTTGTGTAGCCTTATGTTTTTAAGGAAACTTTATTATTTGGATAATGTTGGGACTTAAAAGTGTTTATCGTACATTGTTTATAAACCTGTTATTCTTGGGCTAACTTTCCCGCCATTTTTATAGGGTGCGCTAGCTATTTGACGCCATTTTTATCAATCAGTTCTTTACTAGCTCTGAATTGGCACAGAAGTGACGAGTGATTGGGAGTGGGTATTACAAACAGGGTCATGAACCTACTATGTTGATAAAGTGTTAATAACTTTAGGACCATGTACTTTAATATTATATTTAAGTGTGTGCAACGTTCTGTTCATCGATCAACAATGGGGCCTCCAGTCCATCAAATGAGATGAATCACAACTACAAAGTAAGTAGCCTCTGAGTTCCTTATTTCATAATCCTTATGTAAATTTACAATTGTACAGTTCACTTTTGCCATACAAATACATTGAAAAATGTTTTGTCGTTTATACCATTCGTACAGCTGATAATAAAGTTAGGTTTATAACCAACAGTCAAGTTGCTTCCCCCATTGAGTAGGTAAAAAAAATTAATACTTCTCTATTTAAGAAGTTCAGAAAGAAAGCAGGGTTAATACGCTCCTTAAAACATGGAAAACATTGACAAGTCAGGGAATTTCTTGTGACATGGACATTTCAGATAAAAAAATTGTTTTTGGCATTTCCAAAATACGAAATCAAGTGTAAACTATTAGTTTTTTTCGAAGATTTAAGATTTTAATGGGGGTATTAATCGATTATTTGTCTTTAATGATTCAGAGATTCAAATTCCACCCACCAAGAGCACAGTGGCCTACCATTGTAAGAATTTCTTTCACCTCCCATTCCCCAATAGGGTAGGTAAATTCTGATATTTGTTCATGACAAACTGACAACAGATTTTGATGAGTTCTTGTCTTGCTTGAGATCCTCTAAATAGCTTCGTGTAATAGGTAAACTAAGTGCGGGAATGGGTAAGGAACTTTTTTTTTCAAAAGGGCTGCACGAAAATTTAATTTATTTAATAGGACCAACTTCCCAAAATCACTTTATTTAAGAGTGTGTTGAAAATGGCATGGTTGTAGCTTTACATATAAAATACTGGAAAATATTATTTATGTCTGGATAATTTTGATAAAAGTAGGATATTTTAGAATTTACCAAGCCAATAATGTCTACAAATTACTTCTCACTCTATCTTAGGTTGTTTATAAATACTTATAATATAAAGTTCCTTGCTGCTAAGTACATATCTGATAACACAAGGAGATAGGTAATTAATTAAACGTACATTATTTTTTTCACTACCCATGGGAAAACTTCAAAGCTTTAAGTGATGAAACCCAGGCAGGGAACGTTTGGCATTTGTGTAGCTTGTTTTAGTTTTTGCAGCTTAGATAAGGTATAGGGTATAACTAGATTTTGTATATTAGATGAGACAGGGCATAATTAATTTGTGTACATTAGCTGAGACACTTATCATCATTAGTTTGTGTACCTTAGATAAGACATCACCTGTGAACCCAAATTATGGTTACTCTCGGTCTAACAAGATGGCATTGGGGAACAGACTGTTATATAATCAGGCGTTCAAAGACATAATTGAAATAGTGGTCTAAGAGTAAACTTACAATGAGCCTAGATAGGCGATGATAAGCCAACACCAGACTAGTATCAGTGTTCACTCCCTATTCTTTAGTGCGCTATGGGCATTAGCAATGAAAATAACAAGCTCCAAATAAAGGCCTTGAATTAGATTTGACCAATTCATTCTGTTATATTTGATATCAATTCAAACCTATTTCCTATTTTCATAATTTTCTAAGTCTTCTTTTCGGTCAGGTAAAATGGATTTAGTAGGATCTAACCTAGAGAGATTGACAATGTCTTAATGCCTTTGCAATTTCTCTACTTATATCGAATGTGATAAGTGCATTGAATATGAGATTGGCATTATTATTATTATTATTATTATTATTATTATTATTATTAGCAGCACCGCGTCTTACTACCTGTTCGGGTTATACGCACTTACGCTAGTGTGTAATGGTAGGGTGAATGTGAGATGAAATGGAGGACCTACAGTTTAACGTGGAATCCGAACCACGGTGGAGGCCTGGCATTCCCCACATTCACAAGATGTCTTGTTAGAGGTGTAGGAAGGGTTTGGTAATCAGATAAATTTGTGCCGGGACCGAGGATTGAACCCCAGACCCCAGCAATGAAGTCCGACACCTTACCCCTAGACCACCAGGTCACCCTAGATAGGCAATAGAATTGAGGTTGGATTTCCATTGAAAAAATGTCACTAGACCACTATCAAAGGTCTAGCAAATATCTAACTTATAAATTTTTCCAGTTTGTATATACATAAGGCAATCTTAATTTCTAATCTTTGAAAACAATTTTTTTAATGTCCATAAAACATCACAATATACCCATTTTTGGTGGTCACTTTTACCATACTTTATTTAAATATGTTTGCAAAGGCTTCAATATTTACCTGTGGGATTTGGGCTGAGAAGTTTAATTTAATTTTCCTAATGATATATCAATTAAATTATGCATTTGATGGTGGCTAATTTAAATGTAGGACTTTGTAGTAACTTCTCAATAGTGTTAATGGGCCTAGTATTAAAACTAATTGTGTTTTGTGAAGTTCTCCAATGATGGCTATTCTTACTTTATTAACTGTCCCACCAGTACCATACCAAGTTCAGCAATATCCTTCTTATCTTTGTGGGACTCGTTTGATAACTACTTTGATACACTTTGTTCCCAACTAGATTACTATTTTTACCTTGGAACCTCAAACCACATAAGATAATCAATCTTTCACTAAATAATATAGTCTCAGCGGTACATACGAATATTTCAATATAATAGCTAATAAATGATAATAAAAATATTGCCCAATATTTTTTTGAAGTCTTAAATGGACTATGATCTTCCTATAAACTCATTTATTTGTTTATGAGGATTTTATGGTTTATTTTTATTTAAATTCTCACGTATACTAGATGAGATTAACAATAATTCCATAGCCTGTTCTAGGAATATCCGGCCTAAGTCTCTGTTTACAGCGGCTAATTTAAAATGTAATCTATTATTTTAAAAACTACATTAATTAAATGACTTAAAAAATTGGATCAATACACCATTTAAAATTGCCGTTGTACAACGATAAAATAATTCGATACATTCCCGACATGTTCTTATTTAAGGAAGATGGGAAAAACTTCATTTTTTAGATCATCCGTGGACACGCAATATCAATTTAATAATAATTTTATTTTTTACGATTGCGACATTGCTGCCATGCAGTGCCGGAGAGCACTGCACATGTAGTTTTTCTCTTGCTACAAGCTCATTCATCAGTCCTCTCTGGCCTGTCAACGTCAATATCATTCATTAAGTTCCCTAGTCCACATACTGCGATGGACCCCTCTATATTACAGCAGTAGGAGTAGGATATGTCCTTTTAAAGTTCTAATAACAAAAACTTTGGTTTGAAAAACAAGAAGTAATGTTACCCTAGTTTAACGCACCACTCTCGTGTTAGACTGAATTGCTGGTGATGGGAAGATGGAGTTTGAATCCTGTTTGGGTGTACTTCGGCTGTGGGTAAATTTCTTATGAAACTTATTTGATTAGTGGAATTAATATATCGGTTTAAAAAAAAAGTAAAATGAACA
This sequence comes from Timema monikensis, assembly GCA_902151445.1. NCBI lineage: Eukaryota > Metazoa > Arthropoda > Insecta > Phasmatodea > Timematidae > Timema > Timema monikensis. The sequence goes on from CABFVZ010000525.1 coordinate 80,565, forward strand.
ATACATTATTTAAAGACTATAATCAGCGTTCAAAATGTAAAAATAAGTTTAAAGCTTTTTTTTATACTATATTTTACATAAAAAATAGATACAGCTTTTTACGTTATCGAATTATCAGGGATGGCTTAGCAATAAAGAGATTAGCTAACATGCTCAGCTCTGTCATGGGAGGTCAGAACCAGATCTGAATCCTTGGTTGATGCCAAAATGTTTGTTATTGACCAGGTTATTTTCCAATCCTCCCCACGGGAGAATACCTCTTCTAAATTTCCTTAGCACTAACCATAATAATTTTTTCATATATTTGAGTAGGTTTCGGATCGTTCTAACGCGTAGCTATTACCAAATATATATTTATTTGTGTGAATTTATCAATTTAGACTAATCAATTACGAGAGTATAAAATACATTTTAAGATAACATGATTCATAAACAATAACATATAAAGCACTAAATAAAGCTACTATAAAAGTAACTAGACAAATTTGATGTTAATATAGTAGATCTAAATTAAATACTTAATAAATAGGCCTGGTTAATAGAATAGTTGAAAAGCTAGGTTGCTTCACAATTTAGTTATATAAAAAGTAAAATGGTGAGCTATACTTATTCTAAAATTATCTGATATACTTATTTTCTTAACTTAATAAATTCATTATGCCCTTTACCTTATTTTTTGTAATATGCCTATTCTATAATAGCTATGCATAGGTGATAGTGTGAAGTTTTTAACTAAACCCTAGTGGATGCTTTGTTGACACTAGCGTGGGTTTGCTTGCGTCATCGTAGGTTCAAAGGTGGAGTGATAGTGTGCTCGGGACCACACTATCGGTCCACTAGGCATTCACTATATGTTCTTGCATACCGCCCTTAAATTTTGGTTTATTGTTTATACAGAGTGAGTGACACATATTGTAACTAGTCTGTTTCCTTAATGTGGTCCAACCTTGAAGCGATCAATCCCTTGAATCCCACGGTGCCTCACGAGACCCTCCCCCTTCTTGCGCCGGTCAAGGCCAGTCTGTGAATTATCACCAAGCTGCGCCGGACAACTGCTGTGCGACCGTCCAAACCGAAGAAGGGTGGGGGAAGAATCGCGACGGCACCGTCCCAACGTCTTCAAAACATGAATTAATTTTAACAACGTTGCCTATTTGGAGATTTCGAAGCTATTTTGCGAAGCGGGTTGCATCTTAACTTGAGACACCTAAGCACGCTAAGCACTATCACACTTAGGCACCGATGTACAAACTAGAAATAAAGGGAATAAAGTTATTAGTTCACCCTGTGCTGCCTCTTGTTTATATACTGATAACACTTTCCCTCCTCCTCTGACGATTTGACACAGTCATTTTAATATTTGTGCCTTGAAAACGTAGACTTGATTTTTAATTTTAGCTTTTTTATTTGTTTCCTATTCTGGATAGACATATGCTTCCATGGAATTTTTTTTAATCTTTATCCTGGCGGAAAGACTCCTACATGCCATTTTAGTGGCCAAGCCAAATAACCTCAGTTGTAGAGGATTAAAAAAAACACGTTTACAAATAAAAAATACTTAAATATAAAAATAATAATTTTATGACACCGTAGGACTACTTTTAGAATTATTTAAGAATTTATGGTTTTGGTTTTAACGTTAAATTTTTAAAGCTCGCTGAGTAGAACGCAAATTCATTAATATGGGAAATCTTATCTCGAACTTCCGTGACGTCATAGTTAGGAAACGTCCTTAATGATGTCATTGTGGGGATGGCTGTGAACGTCAAATAAGAAAGCAGTCTTGAGTAGACACACACTTATACACATGGAGAAAAGACCGGGTCGGATAAAAAATACTAATTTTCGATAAGCCTAGTACTTGAATCTATGTTTTTAAATGTTTTTTTAGACCTGTATTTCACAAACCATTCGGGCTATACGTATTTAACTACAATACTTGAGTAGGAATTAAGAAAGTATAAACTAGAGGTAATATATTCGCCTTTGCTTAAAGGGAGTGTTGAAAACCATTTAGGGAAAATCACCGTCAGTAAAGCCGGCCGGTGATTGGCCACCAACATCTCCATGGCCGGCAAATCAAATTAAAGCTTGATTCACACGTTTGCCTAAAATAAAAAGCAGAATCTGCTTGAGTAGAGCAGCAATTCGGACGGTGTATGTTGACCCATGATGGATTGAAACGTAAACTTAAAACAGCTGACTATCAACATATTTTATTTTCTAGTAGATAAACATATATTTTAGATCATTCTACCGATGGATGCTTTGAAATTATAACGCTGTCTCGTGGCACGATACAATACATCGATACACACACTTTACAATTTACATTAACGGGTTTATTTCAAATCTCTCCCACAAAGGCCAACGAAGCTGTCTGCTTGCTCCTGGCTGTAACGTGCATGCGTTGACATATGCATATGGCAACAGATTTGAGATGACTGGTTCTAAGATTTGATTGGTTCTCCAGTGCCTAACATCTTAGGCAGAACGTACAAAGTAGAGATAAGTTGAACTTGAGCGGAACAGCTCGCGCCAATTTGGCGGAAATCATGTAATTGCCCTAGAGCTCGTCACGTGACCACGTTTCTGTTCTGCGCTAGTTTTTTTGGTGAACGTGCGAATCCACAGTAAGTTTGACATCGAGCCCGGGTAAAATAATAGTATATTTTAATACTTTCAAATTAAAGGTTGTTTAGATATTGATATTACAACTAGCATTTGGGGGAATGCCAGGCCTCCACCGTGGTTCGGATTCCACGTTAAACTGTAGGTCCTTCATTTCATCTCACAATCACCCTACCATATACACATTAGCGTAAGTGCGTATAACCCGAACGGGTAGTAAGACGTGGTGCTAATAATAATAACTAGCATTTGCTATTTGCTATACAAATCTGAGGAGTAGATGGAAATTCCAAATTGGTATAATAACATAAACTAGGAGCCGCCACTTTTAAATGCCAACTTTTCCAAATGGGTTGTGGTACAAAACCAGGGTTGCCATGCACCTTCTAACCTGCGATAACACAGGGAATTTTTTTTGTCTCAAAAACAATAAAAATACAAAGAATCTCGCTAAAATCTATTAAAAATCAATAATATTGGTCTATTTGGGACATTTAAGGAAACACTTTGAATACTAAGTCTTTGTATAGGAGGAAAGTCATACTGAAGAACTAAGCACGCCGATTCAAACACATGTCCCACCCTCACTTTCCAGTCCTGAAATGTATAACTACTGCATAGATTTCATTATTAAGCCCAAATCATCGTGCTTTAAACATCAGTCACATTACTTTACACTAGTCAATTTTATTAAAAATTACATTTTATTCCTCTCTTCTTCAATATAATTTGGCTGGAAAAGTGGGAATTTCATCTAAAATGCCTGCAAAATATATGTAATTTTTCAATAAGAAAATAGTGACAACCCTTGAAAACTATGATAAGATTAAAAGTTTAAAATTCAAATGTGTTACAAATAACAAATAAAACCACTAATAATATGGAGTCAACATTTTGATATTCCAATATTACTCAAAAGAGGTGTTGGTGATATAAAACTAAGTAATAACAAAATTATAAAATTCAATAGCGGCACACCAGTATTCAACATCTTTGAGTCTTAATTGGTATTTACAAAATATTTTCTTGCTGGTACAAAACTTGTCCAAAACTATGTCATTGAAAAGATAATATTATTATAAACTTTTATCACAGGTTAATGAACTTCAATTGGTTAATGAATTTACAAATTTAAAATCTTAGATTTTATTAAATTCTCTTTTAATGTTACAATAAACAATTAAATAAAGGGACTGACTTAACTTAAGTGTTAGCATATGTATACGTCTTGATATACACTTTATGATTATCTTTGACGTGTGATGCGTCTTGATATACACTTTATCATTATCTTTGACACGTGATGCACCTTGAGGCGACACCAATGCGTGACTTGTTTAGAAACAAACAGTTGCCAGGCATTTACTCTCGTTCCATGCCAATGGTTGGCGTTAATAGGCCATCATGAATCACTTAAAAAGCACGCATAAACAAGCACGCATAAACAAGCACGCACAAACACAAGTTTTCTCAGGGTGTTGGCTTTTTCATTGGGTGAAATTGTATGACTCATTTTGCTCGAGTATGACACATTAAGTGCAATTTTCATTGAAATATCCTTATCACACATATATAAAAGCTACTAGATCTACTTCCATGTATTCATACGTCAAGTCATGTGATCTGCATGTGTCACATTTAATAGATTGTATAAATATATAAAATAATAATATAGTAAAATTTTATCAATGCTGACCACGAAAAACATGTTTGGATTTTCAAAAATGTTCTTCTGAACGAAATTAAAACGGACACACATATTGTTTGTTTTTTCTGGTAGTATTTAGATCCATTGAGCTGACAATCAACTCCTGAACAAAATAATATGAAAGAATCAGATGTAGGTGATATTTCAAAAATCTGCAGCAGCGTTTATCGAGAGAGAAAATAGAGTATCTAACTAAAACAGTATTAACTCATTCATTTACTTGAAGGTTCAATACCCCACCTGCAAGATAATAATATAATCTGTTTTAAATTTTAAAAGCTTAGTGATCTTAGTTTTGTATGTTACACTTTGGAGCAGTGTTTCCCTCATCTTGACCAGTCACATAACCCTTTCGGGACTATGGGATATTCAACATATCACTTCCTCTTCCTTCATAATAAATATATTTTGTAAATAATAAAGTTATTTCTAGTTAAAAAAATTCAAGTTGTAATCTAAATAAATCCAAAACAGGGGAAAATAAGCTTTTAAAAGTCCATTACATAACGTTAAAATATGCGCTAATTGGTTTACTAGACTCACAATTACATACATAAAGGACCAATTTATCTCAGTGCTATGATGCATACCTTCTGCAATCCTTCACGTATTTCTAGAGCTACACGTACCACAATTTGGGAAACACTGCTTTAGATAAAACGTCATCACTGAAACATTTATATTATTTATATTATTATTAACATCAATAATATTAATATTAAAATATTTCATTCTGTACAGCACATGAATGTCTAGCAATGCTAAATTTCAGCTCCATACATTATTTACTTTACTTTATTAATGGTACGCAAAATGCATAAAATAGCAAGTTTGACCACATTTTACTCATGAGCTGTAATGATTTGAAATAATTGAATCACTATCTACAGCTTATAATTATATGTTTATTAAGAGAGTGCACGTGTGATTTCTAGGCGTCTGTAACGCGTCTCAACTACGACGAATTACTCTATGGCATTTGAAAGTTCACTGTCACACTTACAAAAGTACGTCACCTATCACCATAGCCCTGCTTTTATGGTGAATAAAAAAGCCCAATTTCGTTTTTAAGTTTCCCAAAAGCGGTGAATAAGCGGTGAATTACAAAAATCCCATTTTTGCGACGAAATTATCGAATTAAGACAAAAGCGTTAAAAAAGTGGTTTTTACCAAACTTTCGTGATTAAGGTGACTTTGTTGGGTTAAAACTAGACTTCCAGGACAATGTTTGAAACAGGTAAACTAAACATATTGAAGTGAAAACAAAAAATTACATTTTGTTTGGACTAAACGGTAAAAAACACTAGTCCGCAAAAAAATGTGCTGTCAACTTATTAAAAAAGTAAGATTTAGCGGCAGCTGGTCCGGGAAAAGTATGTACAAAGACAAAATATTAGCGCGAATGCCGAAAATCGCGGACATCGTTTAAAATCGCGAATATCGCGCAAAAACGCCGATTTCGCAAATTATCGCGACAATTCTGAGCATATATTTGCAATCAGGGTAACCTGAAATGTGAACATCTGAAAGAAAAAATGCCATATCTAACATTCGCGAATTATCGTGATCTCCACAAACGCAGGGCTATGCCTATCACTATCTTGAACTTGTCCTATCCAGTTCATTTCATTATACCCTATCCCTATCTTATGCTAGTTCTATCTAAACCACTTCATTACACCCTATCTCTTTCAGGTCCATTATCATGCTATCCTTCCATCTGCACCTATTCACATACAATATATACCAGACACTCGGCCTCAAGGTTAAAGTGGCTGCACTCCGTGGGAGAGCTTGAGTCCTTCACCACGGGTATCGCTAGGTGCCATCAAAGGGCTTTTTTAATGCTAATTTTAAACATGGTTTCGCTAGAGAAAATACATAAATATACTTTTCAATTCAATCGATCAGCTTCCACAAAGCTAGGTTCAAGTAGCGACCCAACCCACTCTTCACATAATCATATCGCATAAAGGGCTTAAGCAGACTTCACATTACGATTATAATGGTCCATTTATGACATACATGTTAAAAGTGAGTCGTTTAGCAACTATACATTAGGAAGGACTTTTGTCACTGAGCATTGACACTAGCGAACCCCAGTGTTGATGGACTCAACCTGGCTCAACGAGTGCAGCGAAACTCCCAGAATGCTGAGAATTTGATTTATACCTGTCTGTGGTCTAGGTCTTCTCAATAAATTCTTCACATTGGGTTTGCCAGTCAAGACCCTGGACACGGTTCTAGATTCTTCCATTCCCCCTGCATGTCCTTCCTACCATTACCTGCCAGATTTGCCTATCCCAAGAATATCTTGTGATGAATACAGGGTGTAACTAATCATTAAGTAACCTCCTCCACTCCCCAGTATTTTCATTCTAAACGAATAGTATATAATTTAACATATGTTGTTTTAGCAGTAACACTGTAATGATCCATTAATAGCATTAATAGGTGATGGCTCTTATATAGTTTCGGTACTAATAAAACTAAACATAAAGTAGAAACCAGTCATATATTTGAAATGTGGACACGTCAAACGTTCTAAGTGCCAAAAATAACATTTTACAGGAAAGACAAAAACGTTCCTAGATTAAAAGTTAATTAAATAAAAACTTTAATAGATAAAATCATTCAAAGTGCCATATATAATTACCCCAAGTTCAAAGTGTGTTATGGGTTACGTTCTGTACTAAATACCTTTAGAAACATTAGAAGAAATAAATAATCTTATGCAGAGAAAAGATTTAAATATATTCTAATTTGACAAAATGAGTTGTAACAAAATTGTTTGGAGAATTGTGAAGTTAAGATTAAATGTCCACATAGAGTTTACGATAGTGTGGAGAGCAAAAATGACACCATCACGAACAAGTATATATACTTTTCATCAGCTCATAGCATTGGTTTATTTATCGGAGTTATTTCTGAATGCCTTATATCTAATTGGGTCACATCCTTTTTCAAAACGTCACACTCTTTCCAATACTCAATATCAGATAAAGTTGTCCCAGAATAAAGTTTTTTAGTTGACTGTGAAGTAACCTTTATTATGGAACAGGTAGAAATTGGTAATTTTGTAGTGTTACGCATACACTTAGCGACAGTTATGAAAGAATGAAAATCATCTTCTTTCATGGGAATCACGCGGAAGGAGTTACTTTGCTTTTCCTCCCTCACCATTTGTTGGGGCTGGGAAGGGACATTTTTTTGGTCACTTTTCGCCTGCACGCAATGACTAGCATAGACTAATGAGACACAACGCATCATGATGACAAGGCACTTGGGACAGCTGGCAGACAAAGGCAGTAGCACATACCTAGCGCTTTCTAACATTACTCCATAAAAAAAAAAGTCACATAGAACGTTTGACATTTCTATCCTTCATTTATTCTCAGATATGAAGTACCATCAGTTAGGACTTGTTGTTTTTCCCACCGCGTCTTAGGCCTACTATCTGTTTGGGTTATACGCACATATATTAATTAAGCTAGTGTGTTGGGGATAAGGAAGGTGGAATTCAAAGGAAATACAACCACATTTGCTTAGAGAGAGCATGTGAAACTACTTGGGATATTATACCCACATTAAATCTGGTCGGGATCCAAACCTCGACAACCTCGTCACTGGCAAACTTTACTAAATGTTCTTGACATTTAGACCACATGCCCTCCGGTGTGGGTAGTGGAATAAAATAGGAAAGGAATAACTTTATTCTTTGTTCTATACAGTCTAGTCAAGAGAGCTAATGAAAATTGACCACTTCAATTCTAGATACTAGCAATCATTTTGAAGTTATATATTAGGGTATTTTATAATGATGTAGGTTTTGATTTTTTAGTGATGCCTTTAACAATCGAGATTTTTGTAGTGGTTTCCCCCTCACCCCTCACTACTCATTCGGATTATACGCAAATATAGGTCTTATAATTATGCTAATGTAGTATAAATTTATAATAAATCTGCCCGCATTTGCGTGGACGCAGAGTGGGAAAGGTCACATGGGTCGCTGAAGTGTTGATCTAATGGGCTGGGAAGCGTATAACCCGAACGGGTAGTAAGACGCGGTGCTCAATATTAAATGGGCTGGATATTTAGGTGGTAGTTTATTGTAAATTCACTCTTATTAGTGTAGAAAGACGAGGGGAAAACATTGAAAAATCACATTTAAAAAACTACCCCCAGTTTACCCACCTGTTCTTCAAGCTCAGTATCTTAAAAAAACGAATATAACGAGAGTTTAACTTCTTAGATTGCACAACCACTCTGATTGTTGGGTTAAATTAATTATAACCTTTTAAAGCCCAAACATTGCCTCAATATTACATAGCCCTCCTCTTCTAAATCATCACTAGCATCCATCATCTTGCAAAGCCACCCCTGACTTAAACCAAAAGCCCACTTTCATTTCACTCGTAGGTACAGTTCAATTTTCATATAAGGAGCCTTTTAAGAAATACATACTTTTATTGTGGTTAGCAATTATTATATTTTACTTTTTCTTTTAGTCTTATTCTATAGATAATTGAAGATATATATATATATATATATATATATATCAATAGTTATTTGACGTATGAATACGTGAAAGTAGATTTAGTAGCTTATATATTTGTCAGATAAGCCCTTGATACAAAAAATTAGACTGTAGTTGTCCCCACCCGTCAAAATACGATAATTTTTCTGTCAAATATCTTACATGCAATATATATCACTATAATATAGAAAGATAGTTGGAGCTGAATGGGACGGGCCAATCTCGAACAATCGAAGACTCCGGATTTCACGGAATAGCAGCCAAATATGAAAATAATTACAATTTATTGTGTTTTTTTTGTTTAAACAGTAGCTAGGTATGTTTAAATTACGTAGTACAAAATTAATTTCATAAATATACCTATATAAACGTATTATTAGAATTTTAAGGAAAAACTATCATTTGTTTTCTTTTGTTTTACTTGTGATCATTGTTTATATTGTCTGGCCACATGTCTTCCTGTGCATGTCCCTACCTCGAACTCTCGAGCACTATCAGAACTCTATTGTACTTATAGTTTACTTAGAGTTTTGATGCAATTGATAATTTTATTGAAGAAATACCTTCCTGTTTGATTGTCGGGAGGGTGAGAAAAGGTTTATGAATTTTTCACACACCTAGTTTTTGTCGTAGGCCCTACCTTAAACCCACGAGTTGCTAACAATTTTAATTTTCTTTTAGCAAAGCGTCTTACTACCTTTTCAGGTTACACGCATACGCACTAATTACACTAATGAGTGAGAAATGAGGAACGTTGAATTTAGATGAAGTGTATCCACATTTGCTTGGAGGGAGAGTGGAAAGCCATTTTGAAAACTTCCCTCAGTTTACCCGACCGGGACTCGAACCCCGATCTTCCTGTTATTGGCAGTCTGGTCTATTGCGAGTGTAGCACCTTAAACCACGAGGCCACCAAACCATGGAACTAGCAGTTTAATTAAGAGGAGATCACTGACCTCTAAAGTTGAGGGGCAGTAGTTCAAACCACTAGACTAACCCTATAAGTGTAGATACATTTACTGTGTTCCTACATGCTCGGGAATCACCCCTAGATTCCTTGATAAGATGAATACTCGTCTAACCGCTTATCAAACTCCACTGGCTCATTTAACGACATTGTTTGTTTACTGGTGAAAGAGCTTCCAAGAGCGTGCGAGAGAGACCACTCACTGCGTCACTCCGCGGGGCAGAGCAGTTTTGTCTCAAAAAAGAAGAGTTTTGACCTTAACGTGGAGGATTATGTCCTGCTCAACCCAACACAACGACCAGCAGCAGGCTGCTTGGCTCGCGGGCGCATCAGCTTGACGCCGCGCTGTCACGCTTGTTTTTCAAGGCCAAACTACCCCCCCCTCTCCCCCAACCAATCATGAGTCTAGCTGAAGTCTGTCCAAACTCGCCTCGTGTTGCAGCAACACGATCCGTTTGTTGCTCTCTCCAAAAATACGTGAGAAAATATTTGTTATGTAAACAGATCAAATTAGAAGAATTTTGTTCTGGTGGAGTTAACCTGCATGCTTCTGATACACTTGAAAATTCGGGGTCTAAATCCTAGCCAGTTGAATTCTACACGTTTTTATTATTCTATTATTGACTTTACATAATCTTTTTAGGTGAATGCTGATGCATTGCCTTATTTACACAAGGCTATTTCTTATGAAAATGGAAGTTGACGCTTCAAAAAAACAAACTCCAAATATCTTAAGAATTTTGTGTTGTGGCCATAACAAATACATTAATATTTTGTTTAAGCTTGGCTGGATCTAGCTTCCGATACAGTTCACAATAATCACAGAATTGCGGCAATTTGGGTTAAACAGGTCACAGTTTCACGCGATAGCTTCTGAGAAACGACGTCAAATCTAAAACATACAGTTTACCCATACATTTTAATATTCATTTAACTTTGATCTATCTTCTATAAATACTCTTGTGTGTGTTTCAACCTAATTTAATTGTAGGTCAAGCAATCACTAAAATAAAATATACCAAACAAATATCACTTTTCAAGACTGATGTTTTAACCTACATACGTATTAAAAAAACTGCTTTTGACTTTTAGCTACTTCAAATTGTGTATTTAATAATAATTTAATATTTAGCACCACGTCTTACTACCCGTTCGGGTTATACGCTTTAAGTACTAATTACGCTAATGGATTAGGAATTGGGGAGGGTGAATTAGAGGAAGTGAACCCGCATTTGCGTGGAGGGAGAGTGGAAAACCATTTAGGAAAAACCACCCCCAGTTCACCTGACCGAGATTCGAACCTCGATCTCCCCGTCCTCAGCAGTCGAGCTCAACACGACTAGCGCGTTAGCCAACTATGCCACCGAGGTGGGTTTCAAATTGTGTAGATATTTTTAAAACTTTTATAAGTTGTTTTTATTTTTTTCATATAAAAATATTGATTATTTAGAGGGGGAAAAATGCGTTTAAATGGTTACTAAGAATGATATACCTTTTATTCAGAAGGTCACCAATTAAAAGATAATATATTTGTAGTTACATTTTAAATACGAATGTACCAATATTTCATCATATGAGACCTCATTATTGCGTAAGTCCGGGACTGTTTCTAGTTCGAGGCATCAGCTGTGATTCAAACCTTTCATCTCAGAGATTTATATTTGCTGTCAAATTGGTTGCAGTAGGTTTATAAAAGAAAATGTTAGTTTTGAAGGTGTTACTTATCCATTCACACATTCAATAATAAAACACCTAGTGCGATTGGGTCCTCATTATATATTTGGGGGTTCCTTATTTTATTGAATAGTTTCATCAATTTAATACACATACAAGCCATCATCTAAACATATTCTCTTTGCGCAGTTTTCGTTTCCTTCGTAAAACCATATAAATGCCAAGGGGGCTTATATCTATTTATCTAGCTAGCTATATAAAATGTATATAAGGCAACTATTTATATACATATATATGCACCCTTGGCCTTACTTCAAGTGTATATATATATATATATGTGTGTGTGTGTGTGCACGCGCGCGCACACACATTTGGGCATGTGGTCATGTATGTCAAATGGTAACAAACAAGCTTACATTTAACTATGCTGGCGTAATTCTTCTAGTGTAACACCGTAAAAAAGAGAAATTTTAAACACTATTAGGATGTTTTGAAATAGGAAATATGGATGTATTTATTAGGTGAAAAAAGAGATTACATTTTGTAAATTTTGTCCTTTATTTTGCATGATATATAAATTATATCCACAACTTCAATTGCAAAACTTCACTACCTTATTCAATTGCTCAAAATGATTATAAAAGTTCATACAAATATAGGTTTAGAATGCTTCCTTTCTGAGAAACAGCTTCTGCAAAGTTCTTAAATTTTTTTATGTTTTAATTTGAGTTGAAAATATATAAACAACTGATTAGATAAACATTTTGTTGATTTACAAAAAAAAAAGAAGTCTGATATAATATTTTATTTTACTGGCCCATTCCATTTTCATTGGCTTTATTGATATATTATTGGGTGACCTGGTGGTCTAGGGGTAAGGTGCCAGACTTCGGTGCTGGCGGCCGGGGTTCAATCCTCGGTCCCGGCACATTACCTGATTTCCAAACCCTTCCTTCTCCTCTGACAAGACATCTTGTGAATGAGGGGAATGCCAGGCCTCCACCGTGGTTCGGATTCCACGTTAAACTGTAGGTCCTTCATTTCATCTCACAATCACCCTACCATTACACATTAGCGTAAGTGCGTATAACCCGAATGGGTAGTAAGACGCGGTGCTAATAATATATTATTTTGTTAGTACATATGCGTGCGTATGACTTGAGCAGGATGAGGGTGAAGGGGTGGTGAGGGTAGTGAGATGAATTGCATATATATAACAAGCTTGATATGTATGCGTTTCCATAAACTCACTTCAAAATTGTATTGGTCTACTCTTTTACCTTTTTATCATCGCCAGTGTTGGATTAATAGAAATGTGACCTAGTTCGGGCCAGCCACTTTGGAGGTCTCGTTGCAAATGATCCTATTTCTGTGACCAAAAAATGGAACCAAACATGGCAAGATAAGTTTTTGGGCTAGCTTTTTACTACCTTTGAAGTACATTGGAGGTTTGTATTGCAGAACGTCGTTTCCCATTATTCATTACGTCATCAGTAAGTCAGTATAGATAGGTAACAGTTCAATATGATGTTAATTTTGTTTACAACTATCAAAAAGATTAAAATAATATAATTATCTTCCGTAGAATTGAAAGTTTTACTTTGTTGGACAGTGAATGTATAACAAAGTAACGACGATAAGTCTAAAACGACTTAACAAAGAGATGATTTTTAAGTATTAGATAAGATATGCCAACATGTATTATAAAAATGAGTTAGAGCCTAATTTATCTTGTTGCTGAGCAAATCATTTGTGCTGAATCACGAAGTAAGAAAAACACCACTATCTCAATAAAGAGTGCTAACAAGCTACTTAAAAACTATAAGAGATTATTTAATATATACTTAAATTTACATTAAAATATGAAAACACTGAACTTTAATGTGACGATGCTATTTTACAAGTGTTTAAATTTGAATTTTAAATATAGATTAAGATGGTATAAAAGTTTAAAAACAATTTGAATTTTTGAGTCTATAAAATTAATTGAATGAAAGTATGGTTAGGCTGAGTTACAAGATAGAGCTACATTTGTATCTGAAGTGAAATCCTTTCTTTATATCATTGATGATTGGCTCCCCGACCATCATATTACTTTTTGATGTTATGCTCCCTGGGCTATCCACATATGTATACTAGTAGTATAGGGATTAGTTAGATATAATATAGGAGTGAGAAACCATTTAAGAAAACAAAACCTTTATTATACCCGACCGAGATTTTAACCCACACTTCCGCGTCACTATAATATCAAACAATACACGCCTGTCCCCTTCTCCCCCGCTTCATGGGACCATCTTATGAGCTTACGGATTGGGGTTGACAAAATGCGATCGATTTCCCTGCCACTTTTTATCCTAATCATGCATTACTCTAAAGTACAAGAAAATATTTAAAATAAAATACATAAGTAGAAGTACAATTTTATAACTAATATTAAATACATAGATACATACATATATACATACAGAAATAAAAAGTAATTAATTAATATCTAAAATATATCAGCATTGGTGACTGCGTCTAGGACTATAGACTGGGCACGGTCGAGTTTATCCACGACAGCTCAAGGAAGGGATTATAAGACGTACAAGTACAATAGTCTAGTACAGACCTAGCTTTCAATCATAGTACAAACCTAGCTTTCAATCATTTCATAATTTCTACATATAACAATGCCTCTTACTCAATTTAACCTAACGTTTCATATGTTTATGAATTTTATGCCATGTGTATGTTAACTTATGTAAAAAAGAATTAATATTGTAGCTAGATGTGAAATAATTGAAAGGGGAAAATTAGTTGAAACACATAACTATTTATTAAATCTCTCTTTTCATTGCTAATTCAAGGTAAGACTAAGTTACATCCAGTCAAATGATTCCTAAAAGAAAAATATCATCGTCAATTTCAAGTAAATGGGGAAAATTCTATTCGTACAGACATAAAAAATAAATTTAGGATGTTGGTTGATAATCACTTCAAGCTAATAGTTCATTACAAAGGTTCTAATAATACTTATTAAAAGCAAAATAACTCTAGAAACAAATTGAAAGATAATATCAAGAAATATGTATGAGCTACGTATGTAACAGAAATTGAAACGTTGGGGTCTACTTATATAATGATTTTTGTAAGAATCCATTCTGAAAATTATTTTTTTCATACCAAAATCCTGTAAATACAACTTCTCAAAGTTCCTCGCGCTGTTCAATTCGAAACATTATTTTCTCTAACTACAAAAATAAGTAATTTTGAAAGTAATTGGTTAAAAACCAGTAACTGTTGATGTACTTACCGCCTGTCCTTCAATACAACAGGACATTACCCCAAAATTCTGTAAGTTATTTTCCTGCAAAATACAGTACGCATGGTCACTCAAATCATATTTTGATTGTTTTTTAAATTTATTTCAAGTATTATACGTGCACGTTCTAACTCAAATGTTTATATCAGCAAACGACTCTTAGACTAACTTAAAATCTAGAACATACACGACAACCAATCCCCGTCCATCAATTCATCACTCTGAAGGGGGAAACCCACATTTGACTAATGGCAAACTTTTCGGCCATGGCAGGAATCAAATCAGTTGCCTTTACTCATTATACAGACACGTCATAGACTGAGCTAAGGTGTCAGCCTAATGATGATACATTAAAGGCACTGGTCTAGGTGGTAACACACTGCTTGCTCCCATCACTGAGTGGTTTGGACCAGTGTTCTCAAACGCAAATTACTCCAAGGGCCAGATTCGCAAACTCTGGCCGAGCTACTGGCCATAGTCGAAGTAAAAAGGTTTGCTTTATATTATCTATATAATCTTGTTTTTCCAAGCGGTTCTTCTTACACGTCCCGAATATGCACATTTTAATCACGCTAGTGGGTAAGAGACAGATAATATATAATTAAGAGCAAATGCAAATACATTTTATTTAAAGCAATGAGGGCATCAACCCTCAACACATCTGGCTGGAATTTAAACTCTGACTTCACCAACAACGACTAACTATACCGTAGGAGCCTGACGTTTAATCAGCGTGACCACCAATTTAGGCCTAAATTAGCTATTTGATGCGATGTATTATACCTCAGTAATGTATATCTAAACTATTTAACTACCTTATATTTTACTAAATGTTTATGTGGGTTGGCGAAGTACTCAAGCAATATTTGTAATATTTTGAAAATAGATATTTCGACAGTGAAATATTTAAAGTAATGGAAAAATAAGGCACAGCTTGAAATAGATTTTTATTTTATTTATATCATTAAAATTTACATATACAATAAAATATATTAATATTTTTGTATGTGTGAATAAGACAGCAGGCCAGCTAATAATATAGACGAACTGCAGACAAGTGGGCTGGTCGATTATGTCTTGTGGGCCAGTTGGGGCCCGTGGGCCTTGTGTTTGTCATCCCAGGGTTGGAGAGACTACACAGGTCTAGGTAACGCCATGTTTTATCTTGCTTCTCACAGTGTCTGAGTGGTTCGGTGGTCCCAGCACACGGATTTCCACAAAGTCCAAGTCCAACGATACAATTAGCTCAAGAACACATACCTTTCCAGCGATTGTTAAGTTTCCTCTGATCATGCGTCCAATCCTTATCAAGGACACTCTTGGTCTCCTTTAAATAGTTAGCTTTCACCACACGCAATATTTTCCTTGCCACAAGATTGATTATTTTTCGACCTCTAGCATTCACGAGCCATCTCCCCTTTCCAAGTCAAGCGTCTCTCAAAATAGCCGCCAACAACAATACTTTTGTCCGCATCTATCGCTGCCAACTCAATAACACAAATCCCCCTACCTGCACAACCACACAATAAATGTAATTAAGTAAGTTATGAATTACATATACATACAAACTGGTTTAGTTATGAATTATTAAGATTGCTATTCTTATCAAGAGATACGAGTAAACATTTACTCGGCTCAGGGAATATTATGTGTGGATGAAAAGTTGGGAATCCCCTTATTTGCAAAATATACAATCCTTCCCTTCTGACTTAATTTCACATCATTAGACTGCATCATTAGACTGCTTATAAATATATATATATATTACCCAAACTACCGAACAGATAAAAAAAAGTAGAAATAGAAAACCAAAGTCGATCAAGGATTGACCCTTCGGAGCGCTCACCTCACATCTTCTTCCTGCATAGAGGGAAGAACGTAGTGTATGTAGTCAGTGGCTGAGCCGATCAAGTGAATAATTCTTTCGGACGGAGTGTGGCATAAGAAAAATCACTACACTACTTTGAAAAAGTGATTTAAATGAAAATTATCTTAGATTTGTATATGATTTTTAACGTTATTTCAGAATTGTTCAGCCCCTGGAAGTGCTTCACGCTCCTCAGGCTGGGAACCACTGCTTTAGAGGACTACATACGCACTATACACAGGTCTAGGGGGCGGCCTAGTTCCGTCTTGATTGTCCCTGTGGCTGAATGGTTAGTATAACTGGCTCAGAAGTTGCGTGGTTAGTGGCTAGGCGCGGTAGTATATATTTTAGTAACTCTCCTTGCTCGTTATTTTACAACAACGAACTACGAGGCAGGAATCAAACCCAAACTAGTACGTCACGCGAGACCTTGAAAATGCTGGCACGTACTTGAAAAGAACGCTGCGACAGGATTAGGGCTAGTGTTCCCTCTCAAGGTTGCGTCTAGATGACGGCGGATGAGGGGAAGTCAAGTATGGAGGGGGGAAAGAAGGGTGTGGGAGTCAAGGAACTTTGTTATCAAAATAAAGTTGACTCGCTCGCTTTGCCAAAAAACTTGAATTGGCGCATATCATATAACATTAGTGTAGTTTCCCAAACCTTGCGATAAGCTCTATCTAAATAGTTATCTAACTCTGTGTTAAAATATATAAACATAAGATACATTTAAAAAAAAGAACGGGAAAAATATCAAACATTATGAAGGGCTATATGTAACAACAAAACAAAGATAATTGTGTCTATATAGTAAAAATATTAGAGGGAGAGAGAAAAAATTTCAATAAAACACAGATGTTTATTAAAATTCCCTTTTCATCGCTTATTCATGGTGATACCAAGTTACATTAAGTCAAATAATACCTGAAAGAACATCAATTTCATCATCAATTTAAAGGAACCATTATTAATAACAAGAAAAACTTTGTTCGTGCAAACACATACATACTCGTAAATTTAAATTCTTTTTAATTTCATTATTGATTAAAAATTCATTTTGAATGTTGGTTGCTAATCACTTCAAACTAATATTTCAGTATCAAAGTTCTAATAATATGTAACATTGAAAGAAAATAAGCGCTATGAACAAAATAGTAATAGATAATATCAAGAAATATATATGTCTGTGGTCTAGTAGTAAGAGCTCCTGGCAGCATCTCAAGAGGTCACGGGTTCGGATTCCCAGTGCTTCCAGATCTTCTATACAGAATTGGGTATTAAACCTGGTCAAACTCAGCCTCGTGAGGACAAATGAGGAGTTACTTGAACAAATAAGTAGCAGCTCCAGTATGGAAAACTGAGATTAATGACCAGAGGGTTCGTTGTGCTGACCATATGGCACCATAAAGCCGCAAATGTTGGCACTGTTGTCACCAACGGTGGCAGCTGCTCGGTTGGTATAGCTCACTTGTTGGTTCACACCATGGAGTTATTAGTTACTATGTACCAAATAGTTAAGACGTAGATAATATTTTTAGGACGTTTGTTCTGAAATAACTTTTTTCTATCAAAATCCTACTATTGACATATTAAAATTCTGGTAGAGGGAAGGAAGGACCTTATAGAATGGAACTCCTAATAAAATTAGTCTTTATTCCCTTTCCTTGTAAATTTATATACATCACACATTAGATAGGAAATTCAATTGTCATATCATGTTTACATAACTTTTGGCAAATAGAACTTGTAAATACAACTTCTCGACAAAATTATACTAAAGGGAGTAGTAGTACCTTGCGATAGCTCTGTTCAATTTGAAATATTTACTTTAACTTCAAATATAAGTACTTTTAGAAGTACTTGGTTAAAAACCAGTACCTATTGATTTACTTTCCACCTGTCCTGTAGGACAACAGGTCATCCATCACCTTAAATATAAACTACAAATCCGAGGAGAAATTATGAGAGATATTTCAACTTTATATACAAAGAGAAAATATTAAGACTAGTAATAATGATAATAAAATGGAATTCACACAACCACTAGTATGACGCAATGCACTAAATAAATAATGTAGTGTCGTGAACGAGCATATGAACAGCAAAAAACAGTATTTATGGTCACCTTGGTTATAACACCCAAATTGGTGGTTGCATGCTCTAACGCAGGGGCAGAAGCCCTTACACCGGAAAAAACTATATACCAGAGCCCTCATACATTTTTCTACACTAACATTATGAACATTCTATGACAGTTAAATTTTACATTTAATATAAATGTATAAATCAAACGGAAGATATCACATATTTTGGTTGTACAATTAGCAAAATATATTTTATTCAGAGTTGAAGAGAAAAAAAATGGCAACCATAATAACCATAATAACTGATGCTATTTTATTGTGTAACTAGCCCCCTTCCCCGTCAAAAAATTTTTGTAAGGAATCCTGTAAAACATAACTTCAAATCATCCATCATGTCAATATAAAAACAAAACTTTTACTTATTTTTTTTGAAAATACACTCCTACCATCACTGTATAGACCCTCCCTCTTTTTATCCACCCTCCTATTTTCATCTCATTCCTCTATAATTTTGTTTGCTCTAGGCGCGAAAGGAATTGTGTATACACCAATCAAATAAATTGTTAAAATCAAATTAGTTTTTCAGCTTCCTCCACTTTCATTTACTCCCCTCATTTCCCCAAATTTTATTTTAATCTTTTTTTTTTTTTTTGCGTTCCTCGTCACTACATCTATTTCTCTTTCCTTGACCCTAACCCCCCGCCCCCTTCACCAACCACACTTTCCCTTCAAAACCTTTTTTTTTCCCCCAACGACTATATAATATACTATTGACATTTTTATGAGGAATAAATTAAATTGTCAAAATAAAATATAGCCTATGCTACTCGCTAATAATGTAGCTTTATATTGCTGAAAGAATTTTTAAAATCGGTCAAGTAGTTTTTGAGTTTATCCATTACAAACAAAAAAACAAAAAAAACTTTCCTCTTTATAATATTAGTATAGAAGAACAAATAAAGAATATTATAAAATTGCCTTACGTAACCTGAGATAACTATGACGTAGTCTAAGGGCTCCACGGATCACAGTTTTAAGATTGATGGTCTAACGTCTCGCACTCGTGTTAAACTGGTTTGCCCGTGACAGGGAGATTGGGGTTCAACTCTCGCTCAGGTGTATTAAGGGTTGCGTTTTCTAATTGGTTTCCCACCTGCCATTAATGTACGGTTTGACATAACTCCTCTAAAATCATACCTACCTCATCCTTATTCAATTAACGAGATTAATACATGTGTATTGCCCCGACGGGTACTTCTACGCGGTGGAAATTAAAAGTTTTTTTAACTAACCCTTGCTAAAATGTATTCACACATTTATTTAACCAACCCTTGCTAAAATGTATTCACATAGTTATTTAACTAACCCTTGCTCAAATGTATTCACATAGTTATTTAACTAACACTTATTAGAATGTATTAACAGAGATATTTCACTAACCCTTGTCAAAATGTGTTCACATAGTTATTTAATTAACCGTTGTTAAAATGTGTTTACATATCTATTTAACTAATCCCGTATTAGAATGTATTTATGTGGCTATTTAACTAACATATGTTATAATGTATTTAAAGAGTTATTTAAATAAGCTCACGAAACATTTACCCATGCCAGTGGGCATGTGGACTTAATTAATGCCCAAAGTCATCTAGTTTATTCGCAGATGACTGGGAGCTAAGGGTCCAAATCCAGGTCCAATATACTGAGGGTGTTTTTTCAAAAAAATATTTCCCTTTCCCCCTCCACGCAAATATAGTATATCATCTTAGATTATCTCCTCATTATCCCTATCCTATTAGGGAAATTTAAATGCAGATACCCACTTCAGTGGCCACATGGTCTAAGGCGTCACTCTCGTGTTGGACTAGGAGATCGGGGCTTAAATCCTGGTCGGTTGTAAAAAGGGTGGTTTTTTCTAAATTGTTTTCCACACTCCCTCCACCCAAATGCGTATACACTTCCCCTATAAATTCATCATTCATAACACTTAAGCCGCGTCATTAGTACATAAGCGTATAAGCTAAGTGGGTAGTAAGAGGTGGTGCCAGAAAAATAAAATGCAGATAACCTTAACGGGTAGTAAAACCCATTGGAATAAATAGTACGGTGCACTGCGCAGACTTTGTCACTCATTTATTTATTATTATTAATATTATTATTATTATTATTATTATTATTATTAGCATCGCGTTTACTACCCGTTCGGGTTATACGCACTTGCGCTAATTTGTAATGGTAGGGTGATTGTGAAATGAAATGGAGGACCTACAGTTTAGCGTGGGATCCGAACCACTGTGGAGGTCTGGCATTCCTCACATTCACAACTTTATTTATTATACTTATGACTATTCAAGATATGTGAGATAAAATACAATGTTATAGAAACATATGGAGAAAATAAGGAGATCGCATTTCACCAAAGAGCATAATATATGAAATAACCTAAAATACACTGTTACAGAAAAATTATTTGTTCTGTTCATTTTTATTCCCCGTTTACTGAGGCTTTATTTTAAAAAATAAAAAATATTTTTCCTATAACGCAGCGAATTTTGATTCTTTAAAATAGTCTTTCAAATAAAAGATGTTAAATTTTAAGAGCCTTAAAGCTTTTAAAGTTATTTCATATCTCAAAGAGTAGTGGATATATTATCAAAATTGGAAATTTCCGCTTATGTAAAATACCCTCAAAATCATTTTCTTTTGGAAATAAGATGTGCTCTTTCTTTTTTAATATTCAACAGTGCCTGGATACGAGTTTTAATCATAATCGTTAGAGCTGATTTTGAGATAACCTAACTTTTATCTTTTCAAGTTGATGTAAAATACCCTTAGTGTAAGGGTTCCATATATAGTTCCAATATTTTGTCTAGGGAACCCAATGAAAATCCTGGATACACATTGTTGGCTCTAGTCCCAGTAACAGACAGAAAGAAAGAAATAAGTAATTAAAAACCTCCTTTCGTTGTAGGGGGTCATGAAACGTAGACATCCATCAAAATATTGAATTGGATTTTCTATCGATCACAATACTGTCTCTCTTCGAGGGGTCATGAGAAAGAAATTAATAACAATTGGGGTTGGGTTTATATTATAGATTTCTATTACTAACATTTATTTATTACCTTATACTTAAAGGCTGTTCTATACCCTGGTGCATGTTTTTGGTTAAATACGGTTTCCTAAATAATGACCACTTATTTAAACAAGTTTTGATTAGTTTTGAAGTAAATATATCTAGCTACTTTTTTCGGGATTATAAATTTGGTATGTAATGTTTTATTTAAGGTTTTATTCGAAACATATTTATAATACATTGATCTTATTCAACTCTTTAGTTCTTAAAAGTTAAGATCTCTTATAAAGGTCTCGTTAGTGTTTAGTTACCACTCCAACTTACTTTACGTTGTCTGCCCAGGGTTCAGGCCGCCTGACCTTTGAAAACAATCAGAGACAGCTTAATAAGATTTATCCAGCAGAAAAATACGACAGGCGACAGTTATAGTTGTTTTGCCATTTGAAGATCCATTTCTAAAAGCTAAAAGAGTTACGTTTATATATTTATACGGTCAATCATGTTTTATGTAGCTCTTATTATTCTTAAATATGGTTTCATTTTTGAAGCTGGAAGCTAAATGTCGTAAATTTATATCATTCTTGGCTAATCTAGATATGATTTTCTATTTTATAAAATGTTCTTAAAGCTTGGGATCGGGTAGGTGGATAGTAGACGGCGAATCTTTGATGAAAGGAATTATGTTTTAAAACACGAGATAGGGATGAACATATGTGGCATTACTATTTTTCTGATGAAATGTGAAAATAGCTGTTTTTCATTAAGATGACAAACTGGCCAGATGTTATAGCAGAAATATCTTTTCTGGTCAATTTTTGTGTATTACGATGGTCGTCGAAAGTATCACAATAGGGGAGGGGAAATAAATAAATAAATAATATAATCTCCGTTCAATAAGCATTAATGTAAGTTTTATTACTTTGGGAGTGGTTTTTAATCTTATAATAGTATTATAAACATTTGGTGTTTGTTTCTCGTGGAATGGAAGGGGACGCGAGAAAAGGTTAGTGTTTTTGGAATTTTTATGGCAAAACTATTTTTTGGGCAAAATAATAAAAATATTGCTCCAGTACAAACATAGAATTTAGTCTTCTTCACATGTTGATATCAAAAGTTCCTGAATATCAGTCAAGAGAATGGTGGCAATATCTAACAAACTTTTTAAATGAAGAGAAAAAGTTGTCGTTAAATTTCAGAACACGCTTGACAGGTATTCAAGAAATTTTGAGCTCGCCATGTGAAGAAAATTATATTCTATATTTGTATTGAAGCAATATATATATATTTTTAATTTTGGCCAAAAAAAGTTTTGCCATAAAAATTTCAAAGATACTGTCTTTTTTATTTCGTCCCTTCCATTCCACCTTAACTGTCCTCAGAAGGTTTGGGGAGACCAAGGACCAGATTCCGAGTCAACTAAGTTCATATGAAACTAGCCCATTTCATTCTGGTCTAGCTAGATATCATATTGTGGTTGGTATCGAGCTGCACTTGAGGGACACTAAGTTTGACTAGTATCATAGTCTACTCTGACGCTTAGCCCCTGATAATTTTATACCAATAGTGAATTTACGATTCCTACCTTGGATACCACCCAATGATACACCCATTTTCCTACAAATAGACACATCTGACGGTTAGAAACGTCACTAAAGCTACTTTCACGTAATCGTCCTTCAAATGTTATCTGAAATTGTAGCTTTTGATATGAATATCTATAAAATAATACAAATAATATAATGTATAATATATTGTATTATTATATTGTATAGTATTGTATATTGTATAGTATTGTATATTGTATCAATGTTGAAAGCAACAAAAATATATTTTAATTTTCTAAATGATGTCCTAATGTCTGTTGAAAAGTGGTATTTTTAAATTATAAATTATTGTAAATAATAATTTGTCCTAAGGACGAGTCATCAACGAATACAGTTACTTTTAGCATTAGAGTAAACGTTTCCTTCTTCACAATCCTGCATATGACACTGAGTGTGTATTGTGCTATCACTCCCACAAACAGCTAAAGAAACAAACAAGGTTCAATGAGAGCCAACTAAACATGTATACGAGAGTTAGAGGAGAAAAAGATTATATTCAGCTACCTTCCAAGTCTCGATATTAATACCACTAGTGGCTACAGCTGGCACTAACATTACGCGAGAACTAAGATTAGATAGCCAGCGACAAGCAATATAGAGATCCGTCAACTTGGCTCCGCCCATGTAAAGCACTAATTAGCAAATTCATTTCTAGTATTAGTGTTTGTTAGTGAACGCAAAACTTTCGTTAGTAATTATATGTTAATTTAGGATAAATAAGGGTACAATAATCATCCACAGGGGAGCAGAATAGGATCTACAAAACAAAATGTGCATACACTTCATACTTATCTCTCATTCGTTAGTCCTGTGTGTTTGGGGTAGCTCTATAGCTTGCTTGTAAAAATATCAATCTTTTACCACAATATAGGTTATGGAAATTTCGAAATCCTCTATTTTATCAACACCCAATTAGAAATTTATAAAATGTAATAATTATTTGGGCATGAAGTCCACCACATTCCTGGCATTTTAAAGATATATATGGGCCTATCTCCTAAACACATTATAAAGTGTTAAGATATTATTGAGGAACTAATTATGGGGTGTGAAGCTTGAGAACGTTCACACTCATAAAAAATACAGTAGAATGTTTTTTTTTATCACCACGTCTTACTACTTGTTCAGGCTATACAAATATATGATAATTACTATAATCGTGTAAGGATAGAGAGAGAAGCGTTTTAGAGGTAATCTACCCGCATTTGCTTGGAAGGAGAATGGGACCATTAAGAAAATACCCTCAGTAGACCCGACTGGGGTTCAAACCATAATCTTCCCGCTATCATCGGGCCCGTTTAACATGAGAGTGATGTCTTAGACCATTCAGCCACTGAAGTGGGTCGTAGTATGGGGGTATGTCAGTTAAAATGATTAAACTTTATCTGATATTAATCAATAATTTATATATAAGCTATACTAAACAATAATTACACTGCCAATAATGCAAAATTAAATTTAGCACCCAGCATATTTTAATAAGACATTCAAATAATAATAGTACGTTAATACATCTTGTGAATGTGGGGAATGCTAGGCCTCCACCGTGGTTCGGATTCCACGTTAAACTGTAGGTCCTTCATTTCATCTCACAAAATTACACATTAGCGTAAGTGCATATAACCCGAATGGGTAGTAAGACGCGGTGCTAATAATAATAATAATAATAATAATAATAATAATACGTTAATAGCATGTCTTTCCAGCATAAGTTAACTATCATGTTATATCCAGCATAACTCAATTAGCATGTTCTTTCAAGCATAAATTAATTTAATTTAAGCCGAATATTTTTTGATATTTTTTCTCGCACTGGCTCTGAGGATCCTCCAGTCTATCCTAATTTCACTACACTAATTGGTAGGTATGAATAAATAATAAATTTATAGGAAATTATCTATATATTTAAACCGCGTGTTCATAATTGCAGGTAGTTTATAGTTACTCTCCCATATAAAGATTTTCTTTCATATAAATCAATCATGTCAATGTAATTTACATGATTACGACACGACCCGACACTCCTTCTCAAAATAGAACTTGTTTACTCTACAGTACAATGCCCTGCTAAGAAGAGAGTGAGAATCATTGATAGATAGAGGTCATTAAGTTGTTTAGAAATAAAACATAAAGATATAGCACTTGTATAGCATACCTAATGTAATATATGTTATCAGTGCACTTATCATAATGTTAAGGGCATCAAAACCCCTCAAATAATCGTCACACACCCGATTCACATTAAGTTGATAAATTATAATGTGTCCATTTGTAAGAAATTGTTGTATCATTACTGACCTTCCTCCACTACTTTTTTTTTCTAAACGATGGACCCTCTGCTCGACGCTATTGAATTCCGACGCTTAAGGGCCTTCAAAGGAAGAGCTCTATTTTGCTGGCTCCTGTGAAGCTTATCTTGGCCGAAGTTTTCTTCCATATTGTAAAGTTTTATTAAAAAAGAGATATCTTAATTAAGTATGTAAGTTCATGATTTCTTGATGATTTTCTGGTAATAATTTGTCCTGGAATTTACACACAATAAACTTTAAATGTAATACGTATGTATATTTTTATGGCCTTAGTTTTGTTTATTTACACAGTCCGATTGCAACTATGGGCGCCACTTTAGACTCATGACTGCTGGATTTAACTACTCAAATGCAAACACCAGGTATGAGCATAGGCTATTTTTTTAAAACTAAGTTTAATTTATTACCACAGATCCTAACATTATATAATATATTAGGAACTTATATTTTACAATAATACAAAAGTTACAGATATTGACATTTATTTCTCATGTTCAATCTTAATACATTATGCCCTCTTACGAACTACACATAGAATTGTTACACATCTGAAATACATGGGAACATTTATAAAATGTGTATACACCCTTAGTGAAATTTGCTTTATTTAGTCTATGCATGGAACATTAATTGAACCTCCTACAAAAAGTGCTCCTGATGACGCATTTGGCAGATGAGATCAGAAAATCTTATTGTATTGATCACTAAACTATTGGAGAACAGGAGAGTGTTATCTTAGTAGTCTGGTACACTTGTGTCGAGTCACATGTTTCTGTGGACTGGTTGTCTATAATTAGGTTCTACTCTGCCTGGCATGCTTCAGATGAGGTTATCCATGTCCTCTAGTGCAAGATTGTCATATTCTTCCAACGCAGCACCAATAACCTGCTGCACATTCTCAGGTGGGTGGGCAAAACGACGAATGGCCTGTTTAAGCATGTCCCAAACATGCTCTAACAGATTCATGTCCAGTAATTGTGCATGCCATTCCATTCGATGTACTTGCGTTCAAGGCAATGTCGAGCCACGTGTGCATGATGTGGTGTGGCATTGTCATCGACCATGATGAAGTGGTGTCCTACTGCCCTCCTGTATGGAAGCACAATGGGTTCTAGGATGCCCTGCGAGTATCAGATACCAATTATGTTGCCTCTTATGGAAATCAGTGGTGTACGATGGCCTAACTATATCCCAACCCAAATAATCACAGATCCCCCATGGAAATAGTGGACCTCATGTACATGCATGTACTAGTGTTGGCATCCAGACTCTCTTATATATTGTGTTGGGCCTCAGTGCACCCTACTCTTATTGCAAAACAATATATTGCTCCACTGTTGCAAGTCCAATTTCTATGTGTGGTGGCCTAGTTTCTTCTGCAGATGCAGTTTGGTTGTCTTAGTGCGTCGATGCCTTCGTGCGGAGATCTGCACGTAGCGATTTTAGGCTACTGTTGTCACACGAGGACGACCTGTGCGAGGTCTGTACTAAATACTCTGTCCACCCCTGAATCTTCTCCCCAATCTTGAGACATCACCATGACTGTGATGTACGGTAACTGCAACATCATCTTTTATACATCCACTTTGGAGCAGTCACAAGCCATGTCCGCTCAAACGTCATTATTGGTGTACAAAACACGTTTCCAAACAACTGCGATACAAACAGACTTACTTTGCCTTGCTAACTGCACCGAATCCTTGCTGCTGTTGAATCACAGCCACGTGACTTGGCTAGTAAACTAACACGGACACGCATTTGACTGTGTCTGATTTTGATTAACATTACGGAGGGTCACCTTCATCGTAAAGTAGCAGTGAATGAGGTACATAGTATCCCAGCAATATTTTCTAGCAATATGCAAAACATTTGTTGATGTGTATATTATAATATTTTACTGATGACTGTTCCACGCTATAACACACATTTCGATCATGTTTAGCATTCAAATATTTACTTAAACCAATATAATTTAACAATGTTCACGTGCTTATCTGGGGGCTGTAAATTATATAAGAAATGTTGTAACTTATTAAAAAAGTAGATCCACATTGTGTGAAATCTAGTTCCTTCTACTACTTGGATCAACTTTATGACTGCCATTGTGTGGAAAATAGTTCCTTTTACTATTCGGATCAACTTGATGTTTACCGTTGTTTGGCATATAGCTCCTTCTACTATTTGGGCTAACTTGATTATTTCCCCTGTGAGATGGGGCTTAGAATATTCCCGCTGCATTCATTTTATGTTGTGAGATGCGAATAAAAGGGGAACTCAAGGATAAGGTGTAGTCAACGTACCAAGGTTATGCCTGGCAGAGTAGTGTGTTGCAAACGTGGTTGTTTGAGAACCAAGATGAAATAAAGCTGATAGGTAATGCACAGTTTAACCATGTCCTACTGCCCGACCTTCCTGGGGTACCATGACACTGATTCGGGTGACTTATTTCCTGTGATACTCGTGCTAACAGAATTTATAAATATACTTCTGCTACTAGCAACGTACTGGAACAACACTAAATTTTTGCAAGTTAGTGGCCATTTGATTTGACCATAACTGCGTAGGCATTGAAGAGATTGTTGAAGGACTAGCTCCTCAGCATGTCACCGAGGTTTACAGTAAGGGTATAATAATGAAATGGAATAGACTTGTCAAGAACATGGATAATTACGTTTGCGACACCTTTCCTTCCAAAGGAGTTCCGAACAGGTTTCCACGTGTCCATGGTCTAACATATGTACCTAACTCTCTGTATTATGTTCAGTGCCAAGAATATTGTCATACTGAGCTGCGATGCTGTGGGAAGTCTGCATGTGCGAATTATATACTGGAGGCTCACGATACACCGTGGAAATTTCCTAAATTGTGGGTAAATTTTAAGGGTTTACCCTCATCCTGGTCTCCGCACTGTCCGAAATGAAGGGTGGAGAAAGATATCCTTGAGATAAAGCCAACAAAAAGATCCCTTATGCTTAGGCCTGCAAATAGTATCTGACCATTTTAGCTCATGTGTTTCAAAAATATTACAGCCAAATAGTTAGCCAAAATATCAACTGTCCAGACTGCCACTGTACAATTAATGTGGCAAACTTTATTCTCAACCAATAACTATTTGCCTCTGCATTCTCACCATCACTATTTGTCCAGAGTGATAACATTTTATTTCACCACGAAGAGTCCACAAGTGGTAAATCGCCCGTGCCCTTCTTTGCCACCCAACCTATCCCTACTCGGGATACGTGCCCGATCATTCCTCGAGGAACACCAACGGATCTACCTCAGAACAATCTCTGAAGAAAACTGGACCAATTTCGGGGGACACCACTGAACACAACTTGGGGAACACTCTCGAGTACATCGCTGGGAACCACGTTATAGGGATGTTCGATCCATAGGCCTTAGGTCGAGTCTCTGGATTTATTTAGATCAAGAGGTCTTGCAGGTGTTTCCACCATATTTTAAATATAAATGTTCATATAGTAAAAAAGAATCTTGAGCCTATTAAATATCGATATATTTTCCTACTATGCTTAATTTAATCAACTGTAACTACAATTAGTCTACTTTTATTTTTCTAGCACCGCGTCTTAATACCTGTTCAGGTTATAAGCTATTATTTTAATATGGTCAACTAAGCCTACACTAAATTATTATCATCACATTTTAAAACAAGTTTTTGTACGATAAATGGTCAATAAAACGCCTTGCTAGGATTCCTTTACGTTTCACATAATGTATTTAAAAGTCAATTTTAATTAATTGTAATATCAGCTAATATTTCGGGAGGGTACCAAACCTTCCTTCATCTCTGACAAGACGTGTATTAATCAAAACTTGTGAATGTGAGGAATGCCAGGCCTCCACCATGGTTCGGATCCCACGTTAAACTGTAGTTCCTCCATTTCATCTCACAAATCACCCTCTCACTATACATTATAGCGTAAGGGCGTAAAACCCGAATGGGTAGTAATATGCGCTAATAATAATAATAATAACAATAAGAGTAACTCATGTGCTTCCAAAAAAGTACAGGGAAACACCAACATTGCCTCGATTGGTAAGAAAGCGTCAAACGCAATATCCATATTTCTCGCAAGAACACTGTGCCCGTCTCTAATGAAAAGGCGAAAACCTCTTCTCCAATGAGCTCCAGGAAACCAGCCAAAGCACTTAATAGATATTTACTAATTGGATAGTAGGACCAATCCCTAAACCAATAGTAATTAGCTTCCTTATTCACTTCAGTGGCTGCTTGTACAAATACGTCACTATTGCAATAGAATACCGATGATGGGAAGATCGGGGTTCAAATCTCGATAAGGTGTACTGAAAGTGTTTTTTCCTAAATTGTATTCCACCCCCCCCTCTCCTCTCAAATACGGATAAGCTTCCCCTAAACTAAGCCTTCCTCATCCACAACACATTAGCGAAAATATTAAATGTGTGTATAACCCGGATGGGTAGTAATACGTGGCGCAGTTTAATTATTTTTTAAATGTATTTAAAATAAGGGCCTATAGCTAAATATTAATCTCAATAGTAGGTATGAGGAAGGTTGCTTAGAGTAAGTGCACCCACATAAGTGTGAGGGGAGTAGGGGAAAAGTACAATAAAATAACCTGTGGAAAAAACAACCTGGTGCCCTCTAGGCTGATATTCAAACCTCTATCTTCCCGTCATCATCAATCTAGTCTAATCCAATACTGAATTGACACCTTAGACCATGTAAGCCCCAGTGTAGATTAAATTGAACAGTATAACATTTAATGGCCTGATTCTAGCTTGACACTTTGGTCATGTGACCATCTGTGCAGGTCTAGATTAACTTTATAGTTCTAACATTTTGTTTGTATGTAAACATTTTGAAAAAAAGATCCTAATTTTATTCGATAATGTGAGCATTTAACCATTCAAATAAGTGTTTATCTTTTAATGTGTATTGGATCATTTTAAATTCCATTTTATCCATTACTGACATTATTATCCATTATTATCCATTAATTGAACACTACTGATGCGATCAAAGTGTGTTACAAGATGTCTAGAAGAAATATAGTGTTCTTGTTATGTCTAGTTTTTCATACTATTTTGTTGTTTTTGTGGTAGATATTTCACTTCCTAAAGTGTGGTAAAATATTTGGTATTGTTATACTAATTAAAATAATAGCAAACAATTGTAATTTAATAGAATGCAAGTTTTAATACAAATCACAACAATAAATAGCTACGAGCTATTTATATTTTATGTGCATATGACCTATAAACAAAGCTATATTTATAACATACACAACATCCAGTCCCCAGCCATTAATTCATCACTGTGGAAGGGAGAAGCCCACATTTATTCATTAATACATTTTTCGACGATGCCAGGAATCAAACTAGGACCATTAGCTTTACAAGTTATTATAAAAATCATAGCTTTAAGAATTTTTAGGTGCATTGGTGGACACGTATAATAAATGTAACGCTCATCTAGTCTAGTCTTACGCAACTGGGTTCATATCCAGTTTATGTGTACCGAGTTTTTTATATTTGGTTTCTTCCCCTATCTCCATGCCAATGCTGGTACACTTCATTTAAATTCTACCTTAATTTCTCTTAGACTATTAGAGTGTTTAAAAATGCGTATAGTTCGGGTGGGTGGTAATATGCGCTGGAAGAAGTAAACAAAATTAACCAAAAATTAGGTGCTAGATTACTGTTCTGGGATCTCATTGATTTGTTCAAAAATTAGATCAAGCTAATATAGAAATACATAGTATAGTGCATTATGTACGTAATAAACATGTCTTAAAACAAGAGTAGTTTATTTCTTCAGTGAATGTAGCGACCCTTAGCGTGGACTGATTGTGAGCGCATGTAATCATGCCACGTGGGCTGTTGGGATCCTCAAATTGAGGGGGAAACGGATGAAGGGAAGAGAGTTGGGAGGATGGGGGATCAGTCCCGCAAGATTGAACAGAAGGGGGTCGCTCTCTCGCCCTCGCTTGGAAATGGATGCGACCCCTGCTGTTAGGGGAGGCCCCGCTTGGAATGCTTAAAAAAGTGATCGAGGTCACACTATACAGAGAACGATTTCAACCTCGTTGCCCGGCATGGTGGTTTTTTAAGGGTGTGGGGGGAGGTGTTGGGTTACTCATAGACAATTTTAATTATAATATGCTTTTTCATGTATTTTATGAGAGGAAAATAATATTTAGCGCCAACCAAGACACGAATTTAATTAATGAGAGCACAATATCACTAATATACTAATCTTAATATTAAAAATTTATCTAAATTTCACCTGGATAAGGGGGATGTAATATTTTCTTGATAGCAGCAAGCTTTGAACCCGTGAGCCGTAACATAGATGGTTCACCGATATATAGTTCATGATAGCCGCCCTTTTTCTTCATTATGTTTCCCTACTAAATAAAGGTGTGTAAAACAATCTGATATGTGCAAATCCAAAAGTTCAGACTTACATTTCTTTTTAAAACACTGTAAAAAAGCATCAAGTAGAGTCTTAATATATAGAATAATATTGTGTTCTGAGTCTTTTTGAATCAGGACGTCCCTGGTGCTAATAGCTCGCACTTGATAAGTGTGCTAAACAAAAATACACACATGCAGGAAAGATTAATCTGTGTTGTCGCACATCAACTCGTATTGGATGATTTGGGTGATCTCCAGAAATGGTTCGATTGTGCCCTTTCAAAGTCGGATATAATTCGATTCTAAACAAATTTAAGTCAACATGTTTAAACTACGAACATAGTTACAGGCGGGTGTGTTGGGAGGTACTGGTTCAATTTGCTAAGTTAAGGGAGTTTATTTGTATTATTTAGTTTTTCATGTATTTAATTTATTTGATATATTTAATGACCACTTTCAGAACTGACTTATTGTAGGCCTATCAGAACACTAGAACTTCTTCTATAAGCAAGAGTGATAGGCTCTACCAATTTTGCCGGGAAAGGTATTTTCACGTACCTTCCAAGGTTCTTTTACATGCCTTAATAGACATGGGACTGACAGTTTTACCTCCCCTCCGAAGGAAGTTGTGCTACGGATTTTTATCACTAAAGAAAAATTCGCTGAACCTGGCTGGGTTTGAATCCACGAACATCGGGTTCTGAGACGAGCATTTTACCCCAAGACCACCAAGGTTGACTATTATTTTAAAATTACATAAGAAACCAACAAAGAAAATAAAACCCAGTGGGGAATAGCATTTATAAATTCTTGCAGTTGTAAATCTTGTTTTAGAATGATTCCATAAATAAAATTAAATTCTAACACCAGTCTTACCTTCACCGCTGGTCATGTGGTTTAAATAGAAATCTAATTTAGTTTAGCTTGCCGATGATGAGATCGGGCTTTGACTCCTATCCACGTGTTCTAGGAGTGTTTTTATCATAATTGGTTTCCTTCTCTATCATGCCACTTAAATGCGAGTACATATTTTCCTTTATGATATAGGCCTACATTCCTCATCCCTAGTCCATTAGCGTAATTAATATGCGTGGAGCCTGAAAGTATATTAAGATGCGGATAGTAAAAAATATCGGCACAGTTATAAAATTAATAGAAAAAGAATTCGCATTTGCGTGGAGGTAGAGTGGGACAACTCTTAGGAATAACACATCTTCACCCACGCATTTACATATAGATCATCAATATTAAATCGGAAAAATATGTCTAAAAAGGTTATTTAATAGTCTTTTGTCCAATAACTTAAATTATATACGCCATTACTCATTATTCTACTGTAAATTAGGTAACTTGTTTAATACTTTGACTTGGCAACCACAAATATGTAATTTCTAAAGAGTTTCAAAAGCTGGTAGTAATTTTTAAAATGTTCAATTACATAATTATATATTTAATTTACTAAATCTATGTATACCTTGGTGGTCTTGGGGTTAATTGCTCGTCTCAGGACCCGATGTTAGTGCGTTCAAACCCATTCGGTGGCCGATGGATTTTTATTTAGCGATACAAATCCGTAGCACATCTTCCTTCGAATTGGATGTAAAGTCATCAGTCCCATGTCGATCGTGGCATGTAAAAAATCTTGGAAGACATGTGAAAATACCTTTCCTGGCAAAATTGGTCAGCCCTTTCAATCTCGCTCATAGAAACTCTCATGTGCTGATATAATTAGTAGGTTCAGAACGTTCACGTTAAATTCCTCAAATAAATAAATAAAATATAAAAAGAAAGCAAAAGAAATGGTTTTCAAAATTAATGTAATTAACACCCATGATACACTCCATTGGTTAACAAACCCTGGGTCACGACCCGAATGAGGTTCGCAAGGATGTTCTTGAGGGTCACAGGAAGCTCTCGATTTTTTTCTTTTTTAACTATTTGAAATATTAAATTTACAAACACTTAATCAAACTGGAACATAATTAAGAATTACTGTAATACTTATAATAACAACATTGTTGCAACAAAGTTTTGAAACTCTCCTCTAATCGGAATTTAGAACCCAGATCAAGGACATGTTCATTCTGATACGAAAGGTTTAAAAGACACTTTCGTCTCTTCTGACAATATAGCCTACCTTTGTGAGTAAGGATTTTGAGGTCTTGTAACGATCAATATCCTCAAAATGATGTGTTGTAATCGGCTCATAACAAAGGACTTAAAATTGAAGTACATTAGGGACCCCATATCCGCGGGTGATACATTCCTAGACCTACCGCAATTACGTGAAACCACGGATAGTACCAAACTATTATATTATAACGTGATATTCATGTAATATACATAAATACGGTAAAGTTTAATTGATAAATTACCCACCTAGGTGGCGTAGTTAGCTAACGCGCTAGTTTCGTGTTAAGCTAGACTGCCAAGGACGGGGAGATCAATGTTAAAATCTCGCTCGGGTGAACTGGGGGTGGCTTTTCCTAAATGGTTTTCAACTATCTCTCCACGCAAATGCGGGTTCACTTAATCTATATTCAACCTTCCAAATCCCTAGCCCATTAACTTAATTAGTACTTAGGCGTATAACCCGAACGGATATTAAGACGCGGTGCTAAGCATTATTAATTGATAAATTATTCACAGTAAGACATTACCAACATTAAATAAAGTACATAATAATAACGTGTACTGTACACTACAGTGTACTTCTCCATTTTTTGTAGCAACGATCACTGATGATGATGTTGATAATATTAATGATGACGCCGGTTATATATAGCACAATGCCTATCATTAGGAGATGAGGTGGGGTGATGGATTAGCCATTGTTTCTTATAAACAATATATTTCTTTAATTAAAAATAAATAAAATTGGGCAGCGGTAAACCACGGATACTGAATTAGTGGATACAGAAGTCCTACAGTAGTATCATAGTCGTCACTGAAAAACTATTTCCATTACAAATTTTTTCACGGAAACATTTTGTGTTATTTTCTATTTGCAAGCTTAAAAAGGGACTGAAATTGATTTAACTTAGTTGATAACATCTATCGATACAAAATAAGAGCTCTCTCCAAAAATGAAACAATATCATAATAGCCACCGAAATAATATTGTATGATCACTTACCGAATATTGCAATAAGGTCACATTTTCATTAAAAATTGTGCTTTACTCTCTGTTTGATTATAAAGTTATTGAAATAATACAGCTTTTGTTATGTTCATTAATTCAATTAAATTAATTTAATATACACTAATAAGAATTATAAACTATCTTTAATAACCCATTTAGTTGTCAGCTCAAGAAAATATTATATATTTTAAAAGTGCAATCAAAAAGTTTAGGAAACAATTCTATACTCTTCCACGATTTTATCAGAATTTGATTTCATAAGGCTGATTCAGTTTTGAATTAATTCAGTCTTCCTTGGTTTTGGTTCAAGAGTTGATTACCTGACAAATAATAAGTCTAGTATCAATGGAAATACAGTATTATTTGAAAGTTAGATGAGTTAATCAATGGAAATACAGGATTATATGAAAGCTAGATGAGCCATTCTTATAATTATCAGGCCTATATTAATATTGCCACTACCATTATTTCACTAGCATACACTAGTGAGCCTTGCATTTGGAATTAAATCATTGTCAATCTGGCAAATGTTGGCACATTTATATTGAGTATTCTTCTCATATTTATATCGTTAGAATGAATGATTGAAAGGCTTTAACTTGAACTTATTATTACAAATATATTATTTAGGTTTTATAACATGCACTTTCTAAGCCAAATTTTTTATCAATACCATTTGAAACTAACTAAAATAAAGACTGTAGCATTTAAAATCTAAGCCTAACACCCACTTCAGTGGCCGCATGGTCTAAGGCGTCATTCTCGCAATAGGTTAGACTGCCGATGACGTGGTTCGAATTCCATTCGAGTATACTGAGGGTGGTTTTTCCTAAATGGGCTTTCCTTCTCCCTCTACGCAAAGGTGGGTACACATCCTCTTAACTCAACCTTCCTCATCCCTATCAAATTAGCGTAGCTAGTACAGATACGTGCAACCAGAACGGGTAGTAGCCCATGGTGCTAAAAAAATAAATTAAGCCTAACACATGGATGCACGTATTAATGTAAATATTTGGACATTCCGGAAGGCTAATAATAGAGTATAATATGTTCCACTTATTTGTGTAAATATGCAGATAGCCCGAGCGGATACAATAACTCAATGCACGAGTTAGTGAAAGTTGGCAATTATCCGGTCGGGTAGTGAGGTGGTGAGTATATTTATTTAACTATTTGGATAGCCCAACCAGGTATTAAAACGTGGTATACGTATTTATGATAACCCGAACGGGTAGTAAGATGCATGCCCTTAAAATATTATTGAAAATGTCAAAACTTTAAACCATTTTACTTTCTCGCTATCTTACGGGTAGAGAAAGTATTGTGATCGTCAAACAAATTGAACTCAAGATTTTGACGAATCTTGACGTTTCATGACCCCCNATTTTGATGAATCTTGACGATTCATGACCCACCAAATCCAAAAAAGTTGTTTTTGACTTTCCGTCTGTCTATCTGTACCTACAACTAGAGCCTAAACTATTTTACTGATCGGGCTAAAATTTGGTATCTAGGGTTTTATTAGGGTTGCTCCGAGGGGTTTTTGGAATTGGATATCTACCCCTAAAATTAAGGGTAGCTTACTGAAGGGCAAAAAGAGAAAAAGTCGATTTTCTCAAAATCGGCACTAACGATTTTGATTAAATCTCATTTCTAACCTTTACAAATATTCCAAACAAAATGGCTTCTCTCAATATTTTGGCAAAATGACTTTAAGGGCTCCGGTCTGATGCGTAAATAATATTTTTTATAATATCTCCTAAACTATTTGAGATATGATATTACTTATCGTTACAAATATGTAGGTCTCTTTGTAATACAAATATTTTATAAGAAGCATATTTTTCTAAACCAATAACTTTCAAGCTATACGTAAATATATATATATAACTTTTCGCACACAAAAGGTAAAAGTATTGCGACCGAAAAAAAAAAAATCTGACCTGAAATGGATATGGATGTCAACGTCTCAAGACCCCCCAAACCCTAAAAAGTGGTATTTGCAATGACGTATGTCTGTGTGTCTGTTTAAACTTAAAATTAAGAGTAGTTTAAGAAAGTGCGAAAAGAGAAATAATATATTTTCTCAAAATCGACTTTAACGATTTTGATTAAAATTCGTATTTAGGTGTTGATTAAGATTACAAATAAACTGTATATTTTCATTTTACCATGAAAATGAATTTTAGGGTACTTTACAGAAGCAGAAACTTCCGTATCTCCGCAACTATTTGAGATACTAAATAACTTATCATTGCAATTGTAGTACTATTAAAAATAAAAAACTTTTATATGGAATATATTTTTATAAATCCAACAGTTTCTGAGATATTGGCAAATATATTAATACAATTTTGTGAGCAATAGTTGTAAAGAGATACTACTTAAGTTTTAACGCAATAATTCTCTAATTCCATAGAGTAATTAAATATAAGTAAGTCTCTAAATGTTTATGTTGTTTTTCCTTAAACCACTTAGGAGAAATGTCTGTACAACAATGATCTATATCCATTTTAGACTCAATAGTATTTACATTTTTTATTGGTCAAAATTTATAAATGTGGAATTTAATAGCAATGCGATGGCATGAAGATTTAGAAGACCTAATAAAATGTCGAAATTTTTAACTGGAAGTTGAAATTTTAATACGAAGAGTTGACCTTTGTGGACCCAACATTGATCTTTTTTATCGGTTCAAACATACAAATGTGGACATTAATTCTTTAAAAATAAAATTATAAAATTTAAAATGGGACAAAAAAAAATGTTTTACAAAAGTATAGTTCAATTTATGCTTGGGTTTGCTAGTGTATATTATTTCGTTTCACATATATTACGAGTTTTGAGTCAATATCTCAATTTTCAAACAATAGAGTGAGAAAGTCCGTGCGTAGTTCCGTATCATTTATTTTAAATACTATTTTCCCGCCACCTCCCATCTGATAGCTGTCATGTCTCCAACTCTTTCTTTAAAGAGATCGCATATCACATTTCACTGCAAGGTCAGTCAAAGAATCAATCGACCCACAAAAGTTTGGTTAAGAAATAACTACCATGCTAGCTTATTATATATTTGAAGCATGTATTGTATTTAATGGAGTACACAATTAATTTTCCAGACACATTTAAGGTAGGCCTATGTATTTCTACAAAAAAAACTTCAATTATTATTAATGAAATATATAATGTAAATAACAATTCCATACAACCTACCTTTGTTTTTATGTACACATTATAGTTTGATAGGAAAACAAAACAACAACAAGGCTGTTGCATGTGTCAGCAGATTATCTATCATATTTACGTCACGGCTATATGGGTACGATTTTGTACAGTTTGCGTAAAATAAAGTAACCCGTTCGTGTTTCATCTCTTACTAATCGTCCAAGCTATCCGGATAATTACACTTGCGAGGAAGGTAGAATTTAATGGGAGTGCACCCGCATTTACGCGGAGAGTAGAATGGGAAGCTATCTATGATAAATTACCTTAATACATGTTGTGGTTCTGACCTTGACCTCACGATCACTGACAAACCAGGCAATATAAGACTGACGCCTTTGTCTGGTTAAGCTATTCTCATAGTTTTCAGCGTCACCATATCCCGTTGGGAGTGTCCAGATTATTTACGCACGTTGACAGTTAATTTAGGGGCTATCACAACTTACTGATCTGGTAAGATAGGATTGAGCTATTCTTCGTGCTCTTAAAATGAATATAAGAATTTCTCTACGGCAGTTAAATGATACATGGGCTTTAAAATCCCCCTCCCCTCATCATTTGCCCTTGAATGATGTAATATAAGTAATCTTTAGCGGGCAGCAAGATTTCTAATACTAAACGTGAACAAAATTAACTTTCAAACACAGAGACGGATAATGACCATTACACAATGCCAGGAAATTTATCATCGCACTCCTTTTCATAAAAAATGCATGCACTCACTGATATTCTAAATTTATACTTTTAAAACTTATGTTTGTTGGGAGGGTGAGCCACTTAATGTGTTTTACAAAACAAGTTTACTTCATTTGCAGTAATTTACGATAAAAATCCATTTGATCCTAATATCAACAAAACACAGTAGATTACTATAAATAAATCTAACTGAACCATTAAAATAGTAAGCTCTAATGTGATAGATCTTACAAGACTAGTTTTGTTAATTTAGTTTACATTTTATTAATATATGGGCAAACGGGGTGTATTAGATCTGTATATTAGCCAATCCGCAATGAAGTACGATTCTCCATCTTGTCTTTCTATCGGAATGAAACCGTGTTTCCCACGGCCTGTTCGACTCATCTGTTGACAGAACGTACACGCATCACACTAGCAAATGTTTCGAATCTGTCTGGCGGTAAGTTTGGGCTCCAGTTTGCGTCATGCGAGAGAGAGTATGCGAGGAGGGACTTGGCAGCCAAGGTTACTCGCCAATCAGCTGATAAAGGGGAGGCTATGTCTAGCAATGTTGTCTAGCGTGCCTGCAGACGATGTCTAGACCAGCAGACAACCTTGCTAATACTAGCTCTCTTGCTCTCTCGTTCACCTTGAAATGAATGGATTTGTTTCTTTCCAAGCCAGACAAGTTGTTGGTCTTTCTTCTTCTCCTATCTGACATCATCCTCCAGAACAATGAGCAACTTCTAAGACTGCAAAAATCTGATCTTTTTTTTTTTTTGGTCCTGTCTTTTGTGAGGTACCTGTTTTGGTTGCTATTAGTTTTCGCGCGTCTATCAAGATATCTATAGTAGGTAACCTGTTATCTTTGCTGGGGGGAAGAAGAGTCAATTACCAATCTTAGACAATCTTGATTCGATTCCAAGGGTAGATACCTGAGAGAACAAACTATTTAATAGTTAGTTTATTCTCGTAACCAAATAGTATATTTCCTGAAAGTGGGCTTGATAGCTAGCTCACCAAAATCTTAATTTTTTTTCCAGCAGCTAGGTAGGGTGAGTGTGTGTGTAGGGGGGGGGGGAGGGAGCGGGGAAGGCTATACAATCAAGGACATAGCCATAACAAAGGTGTGGGGAGCTATGGAAGAAAAATACCACTAGCAACTAGTTAAGGCTTTCAAGTGTGTGTAGGGTATACTAAGCTTGACTGAGATTAAAGTTTTTAGAACTTGGTTAAATACTTATAATAAATGTTTGAATTATATCTTACTCTGTAAACGGTTCCATGACTTGGTCAAGCCCACCAAGACACCTCAATGCTTTAACTAACCAGTACTCCAAGCCCAGTCAGGTTGAAGTGACTTAGTTCTTACGTGATGAGATGTCGTATGTGATGCGAGAGGTTCTATAAACTCTCAATAAGTATGGTCCCAGATGTTAATGACCCTAAGCTTGAGTTAAGAGCCTTAAACACATTAATGTACTTAAAATATCAGAATAGTGGCTCCACTATTAGTTAGACTATATGCAAATTATTTTCTTGTACCTTTATTTTGATATTGTTCAGTAGTAAATAAGGCAGTAAGGTGTCTATTAATTGAAATTGGTATCAGTTTTGTTAAGGGTTGGGGGATGGAGTCGATAGAAGGTGTTGAACCCTCCACTATCCACCTACACCCCTCACCAGCCATGGCCTTGAACATAATACATCAAAGCTCCTTTTTTCTGTACTTTTTTCTAATTGTGCATAATGTTAGACCTTTTAAATGTCAAGTTGAATGTATGATCTTTAAAATATAGGCTTTACTTTTGACACTTTTTCTGTGATCTGTATCACTTTTTAGTTTTACTTAATATGATTTAAGTTTTTATTAAAATAAATAGTGGTATTTGGGGGCGGGTGGAGAATAATGAACCGCTCACCTACTCCCCTCATCCTTCTACCCTGGAGTGCACCACTGGGTTCACATGTAGTTTTATTGGGCATTCTGTCTTGGGTTAAGTTTTTATTCACCCGCATCTAGGGGAACGTGGACCAAGGATGTCAGACTCGTCTATGCTGATTTGAGGTCTGTTTTCGTTTGATTGGTGTTTAAGGTGTTTGCTCTCTCTTACAAGTTTTCCCCACATTACACAGTAAATATTCTTCTTTACTCATCTCTACCCCATTAGTCTAAGTATGTGGGTAGCCTGGATGGGTTGTAAGGCTTGATTCAGTTCATGGGAAATTCATAATAAATTTGATTAATTTAGCAACCATTGGTTTGATGAATTATTTATATTATTAAAACTCTAGTCATTAATAGTAAATCCACCCTAACATGAGTAAACTCCTAAATATAGCAACAATTAAACTGACTTTTTTGTTTAATTTGTTCACACTGCGCCCAACTTTTAGAATCTAGAGATGTACCCTAATTTGCATGGGAGGAAAGTGGAAAACCAGTCAGGAAGAAACTTCCTTAGTGCACTAAGCCAGAATTTACACTCCAGCACCTCCACCACCAGCAAACGAGAATAAATGAGCTTGAAACATAGTCGGCATGTCCAAAGATGTAGACGAATTATATTAAACGTCTTGAAATAATGATAAAATTCAATCTTGACATTTTGACAAGAATTTAATGTTTTCAACCACGATTAAAAATAATGTATGTCTGTTTACCTAGTTGTATGTGTACCTACCTACTTCTCTTTAGCTTACACTGCCATTGTGATTTTTATAAAATATGATCCACTATGAATATTAACTAAGAAAAATATTATGTCAAAAACAATCATGCACGCCCCTTTTGTTTGTTTTTTCCAACAGAACTATGATTAATATAAAAAAAGGCATATTTACACAAAATACCATTTTGTTGCTAAACTTGTTTCATGTATAATCCACAAATTTCAGCTCTTCATATAGTAGGTATTTTAAAGTATACTCGTATAGCTCAAAATGGATGGTCTTTAAGGATATATAACCCTGTTTGGAGCTTTATTTTCCCTTTTGACCTAAACTATAGTTCGAAATAATAAGTAGTGTCCAACCGAAGGTAATTTTTTTTTAGCCAAAGCCATACTTCGTTTTCTTTTTTACCTTCGGCCGAGGCCGAAGCCGAAGGAATCACATATATTGTGAAAAATCCATATTTTTAAGTTTAATACAATTTCTATTGCATTTTAAATTTAAGATCGTGTTTATTCAAATAACAAATCACAATTTTTATTGTTGATAAAATAAAGTAGAGTACATTTTCGAAATTGTGATACAAAATAATATTAATACAAAATAAAAGTATAACCAAAATATCAATCACTTCTTCCTCCTAATATTTGGCTTTGAAAAAGTGACTAAATTATTTTTATTGCCATCCAGTACCGTACAAAAAATTAATCAGTTATATTTTATGTATATAATAATTAATTACATTAGCTACGGTTTGAGGCGAAAGTTCTTTAAAATCTGACTAACACTAGACTATAGCAAACACGGACCATGTGTTGCCACTACTGACTAGTCTACCGACCGGGCGCCTAAATCCAACATGCAGTGAATTGTTAGTTGTCACTTGTCACGTGACCGCTCCCCCCACGCACCCACGGGCGTACACTAGGTAAAGTAAGTTAAATGAACCTTCGGCTTCAGCGAAACCTTTGGTCTAATTTTGGCCGAAGACGATTATTTTGCCAAAGGTGCAAGTTATGGCCGAAGCCAAAACCGAAGCCGAATGTTCGGTCGGACACTAATAATAAGATGAATGCCAGGCCTCCACCGTGGTTCGGATTCCACGTTAAACTGTAGGTCCTCCATTTCATCTCACAATCACCCTACCATTACACAAGCGTATAACCCGAATGGGTAGTAAGACGCGGTGCTAATAATAATAATAATAATAATAATAATAATAATAATAATAATAATAATATGATACTTTGAAATTTCTTCGGGACATCTTAACACCTACACAGCGTTTCATTGTATTGCTAGATAATTTTATACAAATAAAACAAACGTGTTAAGGATTGGAAGCCAGTTTTGTGTTTATCTAATAGTATATCAGTGTTTTCCAAAATTTGTCAGTCGCGCTCTCCTGTTGGGGCATGGTATTATAAGTGTACCCTTTCCTGATCCTTTTAATAAAAAATAAACAAATAC
Organism: Timema monikensis; assembly: GCA_902151445.1. Taxonomy (NCBI): domain Eukaryota; kingdom Metazoa; phylum Arthropoda; class Insecta; order Phasmatodea; family Timematidae; genus Timema; species Timema monikensis. The sequence goes on from CABFVZ010000525.1 coordinate 123,931, forward strand.
CTACCAATTCTTTGACTTTAACGTTAAAAATCTTATACCCATACTACAGTTTGGGTAACATTATTATTTATGAACATATTATATTAAATATTTTATCGGAGTAGAGTTATATTTTGCAATATATATTTGTAACCTATAATTATAGAGAAGAAATGTGGTATTAAAGAGATTATGGGCAAAAAAATAATGTTGAAAGATAGTAAACATGCTCTAAATTAGACAAACACTGTATAATTACTGAAAGTATCGATCAAAGGCTAGATAATATCAATACATACCACAATTTTAATTTGAAAATGCCTTAAACCTTTCTCTTCCACAAACACGCCTCGTAATAACTAAGTTTTTTCCCACTAAAAAACAAACTTTTATTTCATGAATATTGATGCATCTTCTTCCACCAAACTTGCTGGATCGTTTTACATAAATATAGCACACTTATACCATCATCAGAACCCCATCCTTCAAAAACATTGTTAAACATTATTCTATAAACATTAAAATAACAAAACAAGTTGCCTGCAAACATTGATAGTATTCCCACAACACCCCCTTAACAGTGTTTCAAGGCGTGTCTCAAGCTCAAACTACAGATCCTATGCTGTTTTATTTATGACATACCCCATGCATCCAACATATATTTAACCAACAATTTGTATTTCACATCTAGGAAATAGTATTGTTGGAGATTTGAAGTAGATTACTTAGGCCTAATTACTCTATGTCATTAAGAACTCGAAAGTTCATTGCCGCACTTACAAAAGTACTCCACTTATCACTTTTTTGCGGTAGTTCTATCCAGTCCACCTCATTACATCCTATCTCTTTCAGGCATATTATAATATTATCCTCCCATCTGTATCTAGGTCTTTCCGATGGCCTCTTTCCATTGGTTTTACCAGACAATATCCTGAACATTATATAGTAGATGATCAGAGAACATTTTATACTAACTCTTTTATACTTATTAATTTTCTTTGTTTTTTCGATATTCTCAAAATCCTTATGAATAAAATCATTTACAGAAGGGATGAATTAGTTAAATTTTGCATACAAGAGGATTCATGAAAATGAGACAAGTAAGATCCCTAAGCTATTATATGTGAAGTAATACAATGAAAATCATTAGTATGGTTTTGAAAGTTATTTTGATAAGTTAAATTGTATTCAGTCCTTAATGAACCTTCTCACAACCTGAATGCTGTGATTATGTTATTGATTAATACTTAGCCAGATTATCAGTAAACTTCGCACACAACTGAAGTAAATTGCATTGTTAAGCAACTTTATCAATTTATTTTTAAAATAATAGCTATACCATAATTTTATAAGTATGGAAATTACATTATTTTATCATATAATTTATTTAATGTTCCCTTTTAAGGAAAAAGGTGTATTACCATAAAAAGTTATTATATTTTTATAGGTAATCGAAACAACGTTATCTTAGCACTACCAACCACTCAGATTCAGTCAGGACAAATATTTAAACAAACATGTTATTGAAAAGAATTAGAACTTGGCTCTCGGCGTGGATTCGACAACCTATGTATTAGCACGCTGCTGCTCTACCGACTTAGGCAGGAGTGTCAAACCCTTCTGTCCTTAGAGGCTGTATTCAAAGGTGTAAAATAATAAGTAGCCCACATTTAAAACAAAAACTAGTTTTGTAATTTTCTTGGCTAAAACATATTCAAAATTATAAATTATTACGAAAAGAAAAGTAGTAGGCCCCTATACAAAACAAAAAGAGACACCCTATATTTATACCAGAGATTTTAACCTTTTATTTGCAGCAGTGACGTAATATTCGAGCTTTAAATTTTCTGCCATAGTAGCTTTCATAATTGTTGACAAATGTGGCGTGTAAGTAATAAAACTTTCAGTTCTTTTTCATTTAAGAAAAAAATGTTCATACATGTTCGTGCTGCCAAATATTGCACACATTTGGTGCGCAAATTCGACAACGTTTGAGAATTAATCCCTGTCGAAGAAATAGTATATATTTGGTACACGAACTTCATAAGTCAGACATCCCTAAATTTTGCCAACTACCCAAAAGTCACACTCCCAAATTTTACATTCCTACGACGTTTATGAAAAGAAAAAAAAGGGGTCGCATTGTGTGTTGTTTCATCTTAAGATCCGCTGACCGCACAAAACCAGCGATGTGGCTGAACGTTTAAGATGCCTGGAATTATTTACAGGAGAACATTATTTGTATTTATTAACAAAAGAAAATAAAGCTTTAATAAAGCATGTGTTTGATTTAAACAATTATTGATAGAAAATGAAATACCTAATGAACGTGTAAAAATTGACCGAAACATATTAATCCCGAACATTATATGGTACTAAACTTAGCGTTTAGTGCGTAATATGTAATAATATATATTTTAAAATTAAAAACACATAAACCTATTGCTGTCAAATTAAAACGAACCTGCTTCTATGGCCGCATGTTCTAAGGCGTAGCTCTCGTGTTAGAGTAGAATGCTGATGATAGGGAGATCGGGGTTCGAATATAGGTCGGTTGTGTTGAAGATTGTTTTCTCAACATGATTTTCCACTCTTCCTCCACGCAAATGTGGTTATACTTTCTCAAAATTCAATCTTCCTCATCCCTAACTCATTAGCGTAATAATTAGTACATATGCGTATAACCTGAACTAGTAGGAAGGCGTGATGCAAAAAAAAAAGATTTTGTTATAATGCAAAAACCCTCTTTTAGACATTGAGGTGTGCCTCATCACAAAGTCTACACATGTCTATGGTACATCCCATGCACTTTATGAACCGACTGATTATATCAGAACACATGGATTACAACTAGATTAATACAACACACAATCCCAGCCGTTTGTTCATCTTTGAGAAAGAGGAGCCCCAATTTCCTCAATAATAAATATATCAACCATGCAAAGAATTGAACCAGGGAGCATAAGGTTAGTGGACAAATGCGCTACAAACTAAGCTGAGGTTTTGGGCGTTATATTATCATAGTCCAAACATTAATGGTTTGACTTCACTATAGAAAAATCACGACGATCCTAATTTATTCCTCAATACTTTAAACTAGCGTGTATGGTAAAATGATATTTTATTCTGGAAAAAACTAGAAGACAATGGGAGCTTTGCAGTAAGAAGGAATACGTACAAACCCTATAGTAAATATATTTGATGTGTTCACATATGAGTATACGTAGGTAAAATAAATCCAACTACTTCATCTTAATATTCACATCCTAATTTTTTGTTCTTCGGCTCCTTGTGTCACAAGTCACGGCCCTTCAGGGCTATATGCATTTAATTACTTTAGAAGGTGGGGATGAGAAAGGGGGAATTTAGAGAAAATGTACACCTTAGGGAAGAGTAGAAAATAATTTTTGAATACATCTCAGTCTATCTGGCTGGGATTCGAAACATGACCTCCTCATCACCGGCAAACAAGACTGGATGAGCTTGAATTATGCTACGTGCCCACTAGGGCAGGCCACATCCTTATCTAAGAAGAACAAAGGCACAACTTGGATTCGAAGAAAAACTATTACAAAAGTAGTAAACTATTTAAGATAGTTAAAAAAAAATTGTATTCGATTTAAGAACCGAAGAACAATAGTAAATGTGTTAAATCTGTCAACGCTATTTAGGTACGGTCACGTTCTCGCAATTTAAAAGCTATATATTTTGTTGAACGTACGATTAAAACGTGTGCGATGCCAGATATTCTAAAGCATTCGTTACGTTTGTAATTTGTGCATATGTTTGTGTAAGCGATTTGATTTTCTGAGTTCACGTAAACAAATAAATAAACATAGAGGGACATTTGTATGATCTAAGCGCTCGTGCCGTTTTCAAACCGTGTGACATAAGCGTGGAAAATTGCTATTACACATGACCGATTCGTGAACAGTAAGCTATCATAACTGAAGATTAGGCAAGCTAATTTTTGAAGTGTCAAGCCAGAGCCGTTATACGGCCTAGCTCCTTACATACAAGGTTTGGCGTTTAAGTTGAGGCACCAGAATATCCTGAAAACGAAGCATTTTAGAAAAAAAATGTTTCGAACATTCTTTTAAGAGGAAAGAAAACCGTACGTGATATTTTTGATTTGGTGGACGTCTTCAATATTATTTCAAGGTCATCTTTGGTTTTTAAATGAAAAAAAAAATGGTATAAAACTTGTTTTTACTTGGCATCAATTTTTGAAGATATGTGGTCTTGTATTTTATTGAAACAATTTTTACTCGGGAACTTTTTATTACATATGTTATTCTTTATTACGTTGAATGCACTATTATTTACAAAAATACTTTAATAAATGTTTATAATGATGACCATTGACATAAATATACTTTTACTATACTAAAGAGTTTTTGAATACAAATATACAAGTTAAAATATCTTCAAAAATTGATGTCAAACGCACTAAATGTTTCAGAACAAAGTTTGTTCTGTGGAAAAAAAAATTCGTTAAATAACAAAAGGTTTTGATTAAAAAAACAAAGTGGACCTTGATATAACCTCGAAGTGTACACCAAATCAAAAATAGCTAGTGTTGCTCTCTTTCCGCCTAAAAAACAAAATATTTTGTTCGAAACAATTTTTTTCTAAAATGCCTGTGCTCGGGATATTCTAGTGCCACACCTTAAATTCTACACCTGGTCATAGGGACTTTTCACACTGGAACATCGGTGTGACAGTCAGTGGCGAACACTGGTGGAACAACGGCAGGGGCGGATCCAGATCATTTTCATAGGGGTGTCATGATTACATATAACATAGTTACTTACAATGCTAGATTTCTGTTTATGGCCATTTAATAGTTTCTCATTCATATTTAATCTTATGTATGTTTTAAACCGTGGTCATCTTCTCCAATTTTTTAGAATCAGATAAATCTTATAAATTATTTGGAGTGGCCCTCAACATTTTTTAATAAAATTGTTCACTTTAGACGCTATGAGTAGTCTTCGCCTTGTTTTTTTTAAATATTCTTTTATATGCTATTTAAAGTGTTCCTCACCTAGAAATTTTTGAAATTTGGATCCCCCTCGAAACTATTTAAAGTGATGTTAACCTTAATATTTACGATAGTAGAAGATAATCTTTGAAGTGGTCTTCCACTGACCAAATCTTTGAATTGGTCTTCCACCGACAACATTTTGAAAATTGAATTATTCCAGAAACTAGGCTATTTGGGGTGGTCCTCACCTGAAAATTCTTCAAAATGACATGCATCTATAAGCTATTTGGAGTTGTCCTACCCTAAACATTTTTGAATTTTTTTTTGACATTGGAAGCTATTTAGAGCTTTCCTTCCCTGACTTTTACTCCCTCTAGTCTAGTAGTTATTTGAAGCGCCCTTCTCCAGCAAATTTTTGACAATAGAATGCATCTAAAAGTTATTTGTAGTTTGATTTAAGGCAATATTTCAGCTTCATATTTGATAATACCAGAGGGTTTGAAATATATCTAGGGGAGGAATCTATTCTACACTGGGGTAAATTACTTCCAGGGGGCAGAGTCCCCCACAGTTCCGCCGCTCCTGCTGTCCACACATACTCTATATTCGGTATTCGTGAATGAACTGCTCTCAGGCTATTACCACATGAAAACGAATATTGTTTCCACATTTGCGTGAGTCATAACGCACAGTGAATAACCGTGGACGAATAAAGCACGCATGGACCTGGCTTAAGAGGTGCCTGCGCGCAAAAAGATAAAAATTGTATAATTTATCTGCGTTGTATTTTATTTCTAAAATTTGAATTTTCATTTTGATTTTTATATTAGCTCTAGAACCTTCACAGGGGGGGGGTCAACTGACACTCCTGAATCCGCGCCTGCCCACTGGTGTCACATACTTCATTGCCAACAAACTGTTCAGTATTTTATAATAATTTTAGTAATAAAAATTAACTCAATTATCATATATATGCATGCTTAGCTGCATCACTCGTAGCCTAGTAGTGGAAATATTAGCCAATACTAATGTACCGTTGCCCAGGGGATGACCGGATGTACTAGTCGTACTTTCTCTCCGTGGAGGCTCTTTCCATGTCCCGATGAGATGAGGTGATGTTGATGGTGATAGTGAATATGAGAGTGTGGAAAATATGAAGGCTTTAACCTAGCTTAATCAACCCCTAGTGACAGTTGAGGTCGTTCCCTTTTCTGAAAAATTACCCATGGTACCAGCCGGGAATCGAACCCGGGACCAAGGCCGCAGCCAGCTAGTAATTTCAGGGGGGGTTTAGTGGGCATATCCCCCAATTGCCGGAGGATAGAAAAAATTCTAAGTGATAAACAGTTCTAGAAATTATATGAAGTTTTTTTTATGGCAACATAACCCCCTAACTTCCAGCGTTTAGGACAAATTCTAAATATTAAACACATATAGAAGCTATATTTTTTATGGTAACATAACGCCCTAGCTTCCGAATGCTATAAAAATTCTAAATATCTAATTTGTATTTGTACATTAATTTTGATATTGTTTGAACCATACAATTAATAAAGCCATATATATATTTTGCTCATAAAATTTCAGGGGGGAGAGATGGGGATTCAACTGACTAAGGCCTAGCCCGGGACAATTAGGTTAGCAGCCAGGTGCACTGACCACTATACCACGGGGCTGGTTATCAACTCAAGTGATGATAAATTAGAGATTCGAAACATGAGGAGGATAATGAGGATAACGAGAAAAAAAAACGCTAGCACGCAACTGCAACTGCAACGTGATCGGCTGGAGAAAGGCTTGTTATACACAATATTAAATTATATGAGGCATTCGAAACGTCAAGACGACTTTCTACATCATTTATTAAAATCTTCTGGTGTTAGCCAAAGCTAAACTCATGGCTAGGATAGGAAAAACAGCAGCGTTCTTGACGTGGAATCAACAAACGACTGCTCACTTCTAGTTGCCAGAACTGCTCACACTGTTCGTTGCCGGTGTGGCCCAGTGTGAACGCTACTATTGGAACTAATGAACCTCACGCGGTGACTCACCCGGACACACTGACCTTGTCCGTCACTTGTCCTCAATGCTATTTATTTATATAATATGTTTTGCTATGGTAAACTATGAGTGAAGAATAACCCTGAGCACGAAACGAATCCTGCATAGCTCGGTGATAGAGAATTGTCGCGCCAAGCCCAAGGTCCCCAGTTCTTTTCTCCTGTCCAGGTGTCATTTTTCAACTAATTTAGATTAATTGAATTGTGGCCACCTCAATACGGACAATGCCTTAGTTATAATGATTAACCTGCTTCAGTGGCCGCATGGTCTAAGTCACTAATTTCGCAGTAATCTAGACTGTCGATGATGGGGCGTTCGAGGTTCAAATCTCGGTCGGGTGTACGGAGGAGTTTTTTTTTTTTACAAAATGGTTTTACACTCTCCTTCCACTAAAATGTGGGTACGACTCCTCTAAATATAACGTTTATAATTCCTAAAACCAAAAGCGAATTTAGTGATAGGTGGTTGCGCGGTGTTAAAAAAATATTTTTTTATTTGTCATAGACTTTATTCCTATTTTCACTATTCACCTGAGCTACAGGCATTTTAAATATGCTTTAGATGAGTAAGGTTAGATTAAAGCAAAATATAACCACATTTGCGTTTATGGATGTTGTTTAATCGTTTAGGAAAAAAAAACTCTGTACACATTGATGGAGTTTCAACTTTCGACACTAACCTAATCGACCAACAAACCAAACTAGATGCGGCCGAAATTTAGTACGCATGCCCACCGAATCAGATTTTATACATATTATTTGAATAGGTTTATCACATAGGCTACTAGTCATTGTCTTGGATATATAAATATATAGATAGTGTGACTATTTACTAGAGCTAATACTATAGCTTTTCGAGGTTTCAAGCGTTCCGTTTTAATCTAAAAAAATGAATTCAGTTTTCTATCGACACAGTGACCTTGAATCCTAGATCTCACGTGAAACCTTCAAATTTCAAAGGTAATCGAATCTAAAGTTTCAATGAAGCGTGTCCCTCGCCAAATGTTTGACTTCACTACTCCCTGATTGCCATTTCCACGCTGACAGCCCTGACCTTGGAAAGGCCCTAGTGAAGGTGTGCCTGCGACTTGGCAACGTCGTGTCTGGTGCTTGATACGTCCTTCCTTCACACTTGGTTTGTTTCATCGTCGGAGGATGTCTCCGGTCTTGATTCCACCCAGGGGTCTCGGGAATATTTTCAGAGAGGCCAAACGAGCCTACTTTTTACAGACCTGTAACGGAAGTATTAACTCTTAATATCAGGGGTTCTTAACCTGGGGTCCGTGAAGGGATTTCAGGGGGTCCGCGAACTTGGATGGGCAAAATATTATTTAGATATTTATTTTCACTAACTTCTAACTGAAATTTAGCATTTCCTTCAATTAGGAATGTAGACAACCATATTTCTATAACTGTATTTTAATATTATTGATTTCCTTTGTAATCCCTTCCATTTTATTTTGTGCATTTAAAATGTTTATTCTGAGAAGATATCTATTTACTTCACCAGACTGTCAAAGAGCTCAATGGTGCAAAATGAACTAAGAAACTATGCTCTATATGGTGGAAACAAGAACATGTCCGTTCTTTTTACTCTATCATATAGATACATTATTGTAATCATGAAGATTTTGGACCCATATATTAAACTAGATCTTGACGATTTATGTTCACCCGAACCAATAAAAGTGGGTTTTACAACTATTGTGTCTGTCCGTCTATAGTTTCATTTATTCTTACAACTATTGGGTCTTTCCCTCTATAATTTCATTTATTCTTTTATTTATTTGAGTTACATAACGGTCACTTTCTGAACCGACTGACACCACATGACTTATAGACTAACTTAAATCTATAACAGACACAACATACAACCCCGGACATTACTTCATCACTATGAAAGTGGGAACCCAGATTTCAAATAATGACAAACTTTTTGGCTATGCTAGGAATAAAATTCGGGACCCTTAGCTCAGTAGACCGACTGACCTAAGGTGTCGGAAGTCTATCAAGCGGGTGTTTCTTATTCACAGTCCTCGGTCCCGGCACAGATTTATCTGATTACCAAACCCTTCCTTCACCTCTGACAAGACGTGTATTAACCACAACTTGTGAATGTATGGAATGCCAGACCTCCACCGTGGTTCGGATTCCACGTTAAACTGTAGGTCCTTCATTTCATCTCACAATCACCCTACCATTACACATTAGCGTAAGTGCGTATAACCCGAACGGGTAGTAAGACGCGGTGCTAATAATAATAATAATAATATTCACAGCCTGTAGCAGTCCTGGCGTCATACTACCGGGTCTAGGCTCTACAGAGCTTATGAGATTCCTTCTCAAGTGAATCAGACTATAACATGTTGTAGACATTTATAAGCCTTAAAAGTTCAGGTTAGACCTTTAGTTTCTACTTTTAACTAGTCTGGCGCCTTATTTAGTTTCATAGATTGACTTCGTCCACATTGGTTCGGTTCGAGTCTTGTAAATTGTAAAAAACAATTCTGGAGTCTGGTTAGTATATATCTTCCAGGATAAATCTTCCAAGACTAAGCTATGTATTGGATTGAATATATATGCACGAGAAAAATTCTCAACGATCATTTAGTCAGACCACCGTAGGAATAACATTTAGAAGATGAAAACTTGGACCAAAAACACCTAATATATCTTTAAAAAAATTCGACACTTATGGTTAAATGTGATGTCCTTAGAAAACTTAAAAGGTTGATTTTGATTTGCAAGACATCACCTCCAGGGCTGCACGATGCTTGGTAGTGCAGAAATAAACGTGTGCTAGTAAAAATATAGTAGGTTTGCTGATAGATTGCGGAAAACAGGTGCACCAACTTCCCCGCATCTGTATTCACATCGCACTTAAGTTCAACACCAGTGAACTTCTGTGTGGTACGCAGAGGTTAAACTTGTATCTGGGGCAAAGATGTGGCTTATATCAACGAAAAACTGATAAAGCTAATGAGAATCCATCTTCGTGGCAGTCGTTTGTTGGAAAACACCCCAAACTCCGTATTCCGCAAGTGCGAGAATGGGGCTACGTATCTACCGTCACACATTTCCAAACGTGATGTCTTGCAAACAAGGCCTTTAGCTTAGTAAATATAGAATTGGTAGCGTCATAAACTGTCAAATAAGATTTTCCTTCCTGCTATTTGACCAAAGGATGACAATGGATTATTGCATCACTACATATTCTCGTTTTGTTGTTTCCGATTCTCGGTGATTTTAATGAAACTCCGCCAAATTATCACGAGAATATTTCGAAATAATCTGAAGAGATAGGATTTATTGTATTGGACTAATAAAGCTGTTATTATTATTATTATTATTAGCACCGCGTCTTACTACCCATTCGGGTTATACGCACTTACGCTAATGTGTAATGGTAGGGTGATTGTGAGATGAAATGAAGGACCTACAGTTTAACGTGGAATCCGAACCACGGTGGAGGCCTGGCATTCCCCACATTCACAAGATGTCTTNATCAGATAAATCTCTGCCGGGACCGAGGATTGAACCCCGGCCGCCAGCACAGAAGTCTGACACCTTACCCCTAGACCGCCAGGTCACCACAAAGCTGTTGTTAATGGGGCAGACTTTTTCAAACTTTCTAAGACATGTTTAAAGGTGTTAAAACGAGTTAAAATTAATTATTATTTTTAACATTACATTTCTTTGGTTGGGATTTATTGAAGATTATTATTAAGGTTTTACTAATAAATGATTAACACACAATAACTGATATAGTATAGTGAAAATATTAGAAAGGTCCCTTAAAATATTTAGTTTATAACAAATGTATATTAATTCAGAAAGAACAATTGGTTTTACATTTTTTTTTAAATGGTACGGTTCACCGCGGACTTTTATTGTTTCTAATAACTACCATTTTGACCCGTTATTCGCATAGGAAAGATGCATTATTAATATATCAAATTAGGACGTTCTACATTCAGCTTCCAACGTTTGTACAGTCCCTCATTGCAAAAACCCGATCTAGTTCTGGCAGTCTCAAAACAATTGTGGCCTTCAATATATTACATTATATTAATTATGTTAAACAAAATATTACCTAGCCTACAAAATAAATGCAGAAACGAACATCGACAATGACTTATTTGTCTAAACGTGATAAGATAAGTGAAACGAAGAAATATAACTTATATTGTTACAAAATAATGTTGTCAAAAAGAGAATCAGATTTAACCAACGAAAATAAATAAAATACGACAGTGTTACATAAACATAATAAATTAGTGGTGAGTCATAGTTTCCCAAGTTTTGTCCCCAAAGCTTGTTTATTTTGATTGTTATATCGCTATTAGATAGCTCATTTTCGATTTTTATCTCTGCGAGTGCAACGCTAATGGATGCTCTTTAAGATATTTTTTGTTTGTTTTTACATTCGTTTATTTTTAGGTTTTTCCTCTGCAGGTTTTTTTTACCACATCAAAAAGGTTTGTTTCTTATAGTTTAGGAAATTTGAGCCACCTCCAATGTCCAATTTCTCAGACACCTATTTTGAAATTCCAATCTTTCCATCTTTCATGGAGTTCTGGGGTCGTCCCCTTTTTCTTCAAACCAAATTTAATTTATTTTTTGTAACACTGATAAGTGGTTGTTATTATTAGTTTGGGAAATATCCAGTCCAAACTATTTCACGGGCCCCCACATTAAATTTTAAATTTTGTAGTCTTCTGGTAATTTGAGGTTGTCCCTTTACATCAACTAAAAATTTTAATTTAATACTTTACTGAAAAGTGTTTTTCCCCTATTAGTTTTGGAAATTTGTTGAGCACGCCTTCCCCTCCTCATTTAGCGGTCCTTCATTTTGACATTTAAAAATGTTCAAATCTCTCTGCCTGTTTGGGGTGGACCTTATGGATCTTATATATTTCAATCTTTTACCTCAGTTTGTTTCTATAGTTTTTGAAATTTCGAAACCCCCTTTTTAACAGCCCTTACTTAGTAAAAATAAAAATTTTACACTTATTTATCTATTTTAAGTTATCCCTTTGCATTCCTGGAGAATTTCGATTTTCTATCTCATATAACAGGGTTTCCCCCCTTACTTTCTACTCCACTTCCCCATATTAGTAGCAATTTAAAATTTTCAGAATTTTATAATTATTTGTGGTGGTCTTTCTACTTTCCTGCCCCATTTCAGTTTTCTTCCCCACAGAGTAGTTGTTTCTATTAGTTTTGGAAATGTTAAAATCCCCNCCATTTCCTCCAACTCATACCATAAAATTTCAAATTTTAAGACCTATTTGGTTATTTGGAATGATCCTCCTCTTCTTCTTGACTGCCAAATTTAAATTTTCTATAGCACAAAAATATTGTTTATACACTTCCGTCCCCTTATTTCCCGGAATACAATTTTAAAATTTTAATTCTAAGAATTTTATGGATTTTGGAATAGTCCCTTTACTTATTTGATAAATTTAAGTTTTATACCTCACTGAGAATTAGGCTAGATATTTATATTAATTTAGAACCCTTCCACCTCCTGGGCCTACACCTCGGGACCCATCGTGTGGGTTCTGTACACAAATTAATGTCATAGTAGTACTCTATAACATCAAAAAACACCAGTTATCAAATTTAATTGAAATCAGAGGTCTGAGATTTTCCACCCCTTTCTGCTCATCCTTTAGAGGTAGAATTTTGCAAAACCCCATCTTATCGCTTGCTTTGGGTCTAATAGGAACCTTTACGAAAAATTTTAAGTTTCCAGGCCCAGGGGTTGGAGAAATACGGTTATGAATGAGTTATTGAGTGTATTCGATCCAATCCCCAACCTTCTTGTCACCGGGAATAATCCAGAACATAATGAGATTGGTTTCTTTGTCCACGTGACCACAGCTGCCTTTCGCCTTTTATGTAAATAGATGGACATTTACTAAAAATGTCTAATGTTTGCCGAACGAATAACTAATACACATTGTTGTAGGAATACTCCAACAAAGAACATAAATAAAACAAAATTCCTACACTTTTACTAAAACACTGAGTAAAGAGGAACACCTCTGTCCACCAACAGCATAATAATCAATTTCCTATTTCAAAGTTCTGAATCCAAAAATTATATATTTTCTTTTAGCTCTGAAACTATAGAAACTATTATAGAAAAATATATTTCAAATAAAAATGTTTATATTTAATAATAGTACAATTCTACAGTGATATGTTATTTCCTATTGCAAACCGTTGCGAAGATACAATCAAAACGGGAAAATTCCCCTGATTATGTAAAGTTTCTCCAAAGTAATTTTCATGGGAAAATGAGTCACCGGTTTGTTTGTAATAGTAAGCAATGCCCACCCAGATAAAAATAATATAATCAAAATAGTTAAAGCTAATTTAGAGAAAATATATATTTTTTTCTATTTTTACTCGTAAGTAAACTACCCTTTATTTTAGGGCTAGATAGCTAAATCAAAAAATAGCTCTGCGTAACCTTATTAAATGCATAGATACCAAGTCTTAGTCTGATTGGTTAAATGGTTTCGGCTCTATTCCGAGGTATAGACAGACGGCATAGTGAAAACCACTTTTTCGGTTTCAGCGAGTCATGAAACGTTGACATTTATCAAATTCTTAAGTTCATTTTCTTTTACGATCACAATACTTCTCTCTTCTAGTAGTCAAGAAGATAAAAAGTAAAATTGAAATGTTAAAAAAGTTCCCTTGTACACCCTTCTTAAGGGCACTGCCTGCTAAAAGTAACACTTAGATATTTATCATGGAAAGGACAGCTAGTGGGTTTTAAAACCATTAAAACAATCCTCATTTATCTAAAAAATTTAATTTTTGAACCTTTAAAAATACATTTTGTTTGAGCAAGATTGTATTCATGTTTCTTACTATTTAACACAATCCCAGAGCTGCAAAAAATTTTGATTAAAACTTTGTTGTAAATGGATTAATTTTACATTTCCATACTTAATTTGAAAATTATAAACCTTAAAAAGGAATATGTTTAATTTAATTTAAGTATTCCATATTTTAAAGTGACAACTATTTACTACCTAATGTCTTTCTTCTTCTGCAACGCGTCTCAGCCTCTTGCTCGAAAGGAAATAGTCTCACATTGCTGTATTTATTTTGATAAAGGAAGTTATAAGGAAATAACCATTAAAAAAGCCTAAGGTATCTTAAAATTTTCTTTTTTGACCCTACGGAAAGCTGTTTTTTTTATAGTAAGGGAAAAAATGTATTTCTAACCATTTGATTTTTTTTCTAAGAATTGCATAATTTCGGGTAAAATATCAATAAAATTATTTAATTTATTATTTTCATGAAATTTCTTTGAGAATCATTAAACCTAAAATTTGAAGAACATGTTAATACCATTCCTCCATATTTTGTCATGAATACTATTTTTAAATATTAAAAACACTTATTAAATAACGCTGGATTAATGAACGTCCATAACGCATCTCAACATTCCGGTAGGTGTCCCTCTTAAAGTGGGCGCCTTGGTCAGCGAAAAAGTATCATGTGTTACGGCTTAAAATACTATGATTTTTGTCGATTTCTGGAATTAATTATTTACTTTTTTAAGCTCTAAGCCTATAATACCTTCCACACTTTACCTACAAACACATTTTATCATGTCAATAAGAAAGAGGAGAAAGAAAACTACGAGACTTCCTATCTTAAAGTAAAGAAGAAAGCTCACTGCTAGTTCTAAAGTATCTTAAAATGTTATGTTATAAGCCTAACAAAAAATGATGGTATATGTTAGAGGAAGGCTAAATCTAAAAACCTTTTTCCTCAAGACTAGTTAGATAAGTCTGCTAATATGCTTAAAAAGTCGTTGAACACGAGCTCATGTTAAGGTAAAAAACCTATTGAAGTCTTTTGATTATATTTTGTCGTGAACCATATTTTGAAATAATGCATCGTAGAATTCAATATTACGTTAGAGCTGAAAGTCTGCGTGGTAATTTCTCACTTATCGAAGTGGCCCCCTTAAGGAGGAAACTCAAGTTTGTGAACACAGCAAAACTAGCTAAATATAGACCATGTCCCATACGCGCATGGGAGTTCGCGAACCCGTTTTCTAATTTGGGCTTAGGACTTCGAAAGAAGCGTCTTTTCAGGAGGTCTCAGATACTTGTATTTCAGACGTGGTAAAAGATGGAAAAATATCATTAATAACTTCAGAGGGCGCTCCCATTTTCACATCTTAGTAGTGTGTCTGCCAGTTGAACTAGCGGTACCTCATTCGATTCATGGCGTGGTTGAACATAGATTTTGTGTGAAATTAGGTGTTTTATTCTCGCAGTGATTATCAACGTCCAGGGAACTGGATGTTTTGTTATATTCTATAATTAAAATAGTATGTAAGATAGGTGCTTATACAATCATTCGGTTCAGAAAATACACGTTAAATAGTTTTAAACAAAATAAACAAGTGAGCGTTTATATATATATATTTTTTTTCATTTTTTCAAAAGCTTAGGTCACTGTTCTCAACACACAATCGAAATTTGTAAGAATATTTTGATAAAGGTTAATTCTGATTTTGAAAACTATTTTTAATAAAACCATAAATAAAATTGATTGTTTTTAAAAATAAATTCATGGCCTTCATCTGAATATTTTTTTATCAAGGGGCTTTAAACATGCTTGGGTCTTTAATAGGAATTAAAAATATATATTTGTTATCAATATCGACCTCAGTAGTCTGCGTAAAGTGCTCGCCTTAGGATCTGATGTTCGTGGATTCAAGCCCATCCGAGATCGACGGATTTTTCTTTATTGATAAAAATCCGTAGGACAGCTCTCAGGGGAAATAAAGTCATCGGTCCAATGTCGATCGTGGCATGTAAAAGAACACGGGAAAGTACGTGAAAATATATTTCTAGCAAAATCAGTAGGCCCTTATAAAGAATACTTAGGTTTATGTACAAAAGAATAAGTGAACTGAATAAATTAAGCACGCTGATTTATATAGCCTAATTTATCCCCCTGAGAGATTGGCTGAAGAAATGACTGCACATATTTCTCACTCAATGCTAAATCATCCTCTTTTAAACATCATTTACATGAATTCATACTAGTCACGTTTATGAAATGACAAATTTCATTCCTTTATACTTCAATATAAATTGTATGGATGAATTGGAACTCCTTCCGGCAAACCTAGAAGGTATAGAGAATTTGCTAATACGAAAATAGTGAAATTCCACAGAAATAATCGAAAGGATAAAGTCCTACATGAAATTTTTATAATGATTATATTATGGAAGTTTAAGAATACATTACTTAAAATTTAAGTAAAGTTATTTCGAAAAATAAACTAGCTATATTAAAGTAATTAATTTTACAGGTATATAATGGAAATTTACTTGCATTTACATGATGGGAAAGTGAGAAATCATATCTTCCTCTTAGGTCTAGCGGTCAGAATTCCTGGTTAAAAATCCAGAGTTCCCGGGTTCGATCCCCAGTACTTCCAGATTTTCTGTGACGCATTGGGTCTGGAGCGGGGTCAACTGAGCCTTGTGAGGACAAATGAGGAGCTATTTGAACGAAATATTGGCAGCTTCAGTCTAGAAAACTGAGATTAATTGCTGGATGGTTCATTTTTCTGACCAGATGACACCCTCTTCTCGCAGAAATTGGCACTAACTTCTCCAACAGCCATCGGTTGCTTAGTCGGTATGGCTTGATTGCAAGCTGACGCCATAGATTCTCATATAAAGATTAGCTTTAACATAGCGTATTCATAATTAATAATACCTTGCGTTGAATGTTGATTAAAGTATTCTTAAAAGTTAATTTACAGCTCGCATAAGGAGTTTAAACGTCAAGATGGTCTAGTCTGGTTTGCCTGTGACGGGGAAGGTCTGGGATTAAATCCCGACTGAGTATATTGAAGGTGTTTATTCCTTATCTTTTCCCAACTTTCCCTTCATGCAAATGCCGATACACTTCCTTTAAATCAGATCTTCATTAGTATAGTAAAATACATATAGCCCAGATTGGTAGTAAGACACTATGAAAATAAAAATCATAAATGATTGTATTAAGCAAAATATCACCTACGTCATCCATTTTCAAAATTATGTATATACTTAATTCTAATTAAAATCCATTGACTAATCAAACTTGAGTATTTAAGAAATATGTGTTTGATTTCTAAACAAGATTAAGAGCCTTCTCATGTTATGGTTGAAGTTTTCTGTTGAACTTTGTTTCAACTAGTTTTCTTTCTTTACAGAAAAATTTATTTTGATCTCAATGTCGAACACTCGAAGAATTTCCTCTCATCCGATACCGTTGACGACCGACTAAATAGATCGGAAGAAAGAAACACGGCAAGACAAAGAAGTTCAGCTCAAACATAACAAGTAAGTTTATGCATTTATTTGATCAAACTATTTTTTTTAATTCATCTACCCACATCGGTGGGTATGCAACCTAGATGCGGAGCTCACAAAGTATGGGTTACGGGTAACAAGAAAGGTGGGATTCAAGGCTGGATATATTGAGTGTTTTTCCATGAATGGTTACTCACTCTCTCTCCACGTAACTAAAGTTACACTATCTATCAATTCTAACTTTCTCATCCTTTCACCAATAGTTTAATTGAAACGCGTGTAGTCCGGCCGGTCACAGTGGAAATTAAATGGTTTGCTTTTATAAAAGCTGGACATGTGATTCGAGCCCTACAATTTTGGCATAGCGTTTTGTATATATATATATATTCGCTACATTTTAAGAATCATTATTATAAGCATAGGCTCCCTATAGTTTTTTCAAATTGTTTTATTTATACTAAAATTAAAATTCAAGGTTTTTAAGTCTTTTGGGACATGTCAAAATCCTCAGTGGCCTCAGTGGTATTAGGATAAAGTGCTTGTCTCATGAGCCGATTTTCATGAGATCAAACCCATCAGGGGTCAACGGATCTTTTTTGAGCGATAAAAATTCGTAGCACAATTTCCTTCGGAGAAGAAGTAAGGCCGTTGTCCCATGTCGATTGTGTCATGTAAAATAACCCAAGAGGATATGTGAAAATACCTTTTCCAGCTAAATTGGAAGATCCTTTCATTCTCGTTCATAGAAATTCTCGTGTGCTTATATATTCAGTCAGTTCAGAAAGTGCACGGTAATACCTAAATTAATAAATAACAAATTACTTCTTAAATAACACAGGAATTTCCGAATGTTGAACGCATCTTTGTGATCCAGTAAGCAGTCCCCTTAATACCACCCTAATAGTCAATCCGTCTCTGGGCTAGAGCCGAAACGGCTAAGGGATTTTGTTCAAACCTAACATAGGCTAGAAAAAAAAACTACTGTTTTAATATTTATTAAATTTGTAACTTTAACTAATAATTCATTTATATTTGTGTAACGGTTCATTCAGACGCTCATGATTAAAATGTGAATTAGATTGAAATTGACTTGATGAAAATAGGCTCTAACGATTTTGATTAAATTTCATTTCTAAGCATTGATTAATATTACAAACAGAATGGCTACTCTCAATCTTTCGTCAAAGTGTCTTTAAGTGTTCTGTACTAAAGCGCAAATTCTATTTTTTTAATCATATATCCGTAACTCTTTGAGATATGAAATTACTTATCATTGAAATATGTAGGGCTATTTATATTATTATTTTTTATTTGAAACATATTTTTATGCAACCAATAATTTTCAATATATAGGGCCTATAATGCGTATAGTTTGAAAATCTTTTATTTGAAACATATTTTTATATAACCAATAATTTTCAATATATATATAATGCGTATAGTTTGAAAATTATTGGTTACTAGCCCCCTTCCCGTAAAAAAATATTGTAAGGAATCCTGTAAAACAAAGCTTCAAATCATCCATCATGTCAAAATAAACACAAAACTTTTTGTACTTATTTTTTTTTTAAATACAGTCCTACCATCACTGTATAGCCCCCTCCCTCTTTTTATCCTCCCTCCTATTTTCATCTCATTCCTCTTTCCTCACCCCCCCGCCCCCTTCACCAACCCCACATTCCCTTCAACAACTTTTTTTTTCAACGACTATATAATAATACTATCGACATTTTTCAGAGGAATAAATTAAATTTTCAAAATAAAATATATCCTATGTTACTCGTTGATAATATAGCTTTATATTGGTGAAAGAATTTTTAAAATCGGTCGAGTAGTTTTGGAGTTTATCCATTACAAACAAAAAAACAAAAAATCAAATCTTTCCTCTTTATAATATTAGTATAGATGTAAAATTATGTTTCAAATAAAAGATTTTTAATATAATTATACCTCTACATATTTCAATGATAAGTAATTTCATATATATACATATATATATATATAAACTTTTCGAACACTAAAGGTGAAGTATTGCGACCGTAAAAAAAAAAAAATCTAACCTGAGATGTTGATGGATGTCAACGTGTCATGACCCCCCAAACCCTAACACGTGTGTTTTGTAATGCTGCCTGTGTGTCTGTTTAACCCTAAAATTAAAAGTAGTTAACTATAGGGCGAAATTAATAAAAATAAATTTTCTCAAAATAGGCTCAAACGCTTTTAATTAAAATATATATCCATACGTTGATTAAGATTTAAAACAAAATGGCTATTTTCATTTTCCCATGAAAATGGATTTTAGGGTACTTTCATAAGCGGAGATTTCCATATTTCCGAAACTCTTTGAGATACTAAATAAATCATCATTGCAAAATTGTAGTACTATTAAAAACAAAAATAACTTTTATATGAAATATAGTTTTATGAACACAACAGTTTCTGAGATATTTGCAAGTATATGAATACAATTTTGTAAGATTTAGTTTTATTTATATATATATATATACTACAAGTTTTACCGCAATAATTATCTAATGCCATAGAACTGTGATGGGCAAAATTTCCGGGGAGTGGGCCAAAAGAAAAAAGAAAAATATCAGGCGTGCTAGCATAGTTTTTTAAAAAGTTACAATGGTACGTTTTACAAAACTATTATACAATTAAGTCCTATTAATTATTAAAATAGATTTGTACTTTAATTTTAGCTAATTTTATTACAATGTGGCTGTATACATTATTTAACAAATACTTAACTAAAACCGTTACTTAGCACTACTTGAATGAAGGATTGTGTGATTAGTGGAACTGTGACCGTTCTTCTAAAAGTCTTTCATAGTCTGGTTCCAACTGGGACGAGGTGTGTCTCAGAAGTGAAGCTTAAGTGACCATCTGTCAGTGTGTTTCTAACACTACTTTTTCGAAGTTTCATTGTAGTAAGCACTTGCTCCCATATATATGATAATGTAAACATGGAGATAACCTTCTGGGGATGTTATATAAAAATTTTGGAAATTTGATTTCGATAAGGACTTGTAGAACTCAAGTTTTGGGATGTTTAGAAAAAAAAACTGCTTCAATTGTGTGCTACATTGCAATTCAATTGATTCAAGCTAAGTGTCGTGGATGGCTTGCATATTATTTAATCTTTGGACACTGGTCACTAAGCTATAAAATATAAATAAAAACAAAAGTGAATGAAATGCATTTTTTCTTGTTTTTACTCTTTTAACACATTTTTTAAATCGGAATTTGGAATACTTTCATGAGCAGCATTGAACCTGTCCGCGGGCCGTACTTTGCCCATCACGTCCATAGAGTAATTAAGTGAGTAAAAAAGTTGATGTTCTTTTCCCTTTTACCTTTTAGGGAAATGTTGATATAGCAATGATCTATCTTTCATTTTAGACTCAATATTCAATATTTACCTTTTTTATTGGTAAATTTATAAATGAGGAATTTAATAGCAATGTGATGACCTGAAGATATGCAACCTCTAATAAAATTTCAAAAATTATAAACCAAAGTCGACATTTTAATAATAATTGTAGAGCCTTGTGCACCCAATATCAATCGTTTTTTATTGGTCCAAATATACAAATGAGAGCTCTAATTCTTTAAAAATAAAATTGTAAAATTTAAAACCAGGAGTCAACACATGTTCAACGTAAGTATGGTGCAATTTGTGCTCAGGTTTGCTAGTGTATATTATTTCGTTTCAGATATATTACAAGTTTTGAGTAAATATCTCCATTTTTATACATTGGAGCGAGAAAGTCCATGAGGAGTTCTGTATTTCTATAAAAAAAAAATTCAAATATTGTCTTAAACAGCGTGATCATTTGTTGCATTCTCCTATTTAATGCATAGTAAATTTATTTCTGTCTTACTTGATCGTAAAATCAACTCCAATCCGAAGAACAAATACAGAATACATTTCAATATTAAATTCAAAGAGAATCTTTATCTTATGTTGGTTGTTTTATATTCACACATGTAGGCAATTGCATCTTACATTCACCTAGGTAAATATTCAGACTAAGAGAAGTATTCTCCCAATAAAATTCATTTTAAACACTAGGGTAAATAAGGAAATAATCAGAGAAGTATTGTTTACATTTGTGTGATAACAATGTAAACTGATGCCTAAGAAACTATGTAAAGTAACTTAGGGAGGCCTGAAGATTTGCACTACTAGTGTATTTATTCTTAAATACTTTTACCTATATTGAAACCATAACGCCTTGTAACGCTTAGCTGCCAGTGTGGACTACTTAAAAATACAGGAGCATGACTACTTGCATTTTCAACATAAAAACCTAGGATTGTTATAGTGAATGCTTAATAACTATATATATACTTTTATGAGCCTGACACATTTGACCACTACTTCAGTGAACACTAAACTAGAGAAAAGAGCTTTTACTTGGCATATATTTACTTACCTGAGTAAATATTGGGGTGTGCATCTTGGACTTATTATCTTTACCATTACATTATATTGTGGGTTTTATACCTTGAATCACGCGATATGTGGATAGCTCAAAAATAATAAAATATACTAATAAAATCATATGAATTAATACCCACACCGGCGGGCTGATGGACTAAATGTAAAGCTCATCTAGTCTAGTTTGCCAGTGATGGGGAGGCTGGGGTTCAAATCTTGAATTGGTGTACTGAGAGTGTTTTCCTAAATGGTTTTCTATTCTTCAGAGCAAATTCTGGTAAATATTCTCTAAACTGTATATTCTGATCCCTACATTATTACTGTAGATAGCGGATAGATCGGATGGGTAGTAAGATGCTGCAGACAACAAAATTAGACAGATTTTTGTGTTATCCGTATATTTACACCAGTAGGTAGGAATGAGGAAGGTAGAATAGAAAATAAGTGTACCATTATTTTGGTAGAGGTAGGGTGGGAAACCATTTAGGAAAAATACACCCTCAGTACACCCGTCCAGGGAGTGAACCCTGAACTTCCGGTCACCACCCCTCCAGCCTCTTTATAAAGTGACGCCTTAGACCATGCGAGAACTGATCTCATAAACTAATAATATTTTATTATCACCCATTAGCTCAATTAAGAAATAGATTGTCATAAGATCTGGTGACTTGGCAATGATGATTAACATCGTATACTTTATTCTACCAAAATCATGTCAGTAGATTTATTCACTTTATTTGTGGCCTCTATAGCATGTGAAAAAAAAGTTAAAATTTGACATATATTTTGGTCGAATGCTATCTACCTTATTCTTTAATGCTATAGATGAATTGAAAGCAGCATCTTTCTGTTGTTTTTTTCTATCAGAACCTCTTATTGAATAGCATACTCTGCATGTGCAAATAATATGTTGTGGTCAATCCAGTATCAGGAATACCTTCACTCTTCATCCCACCCACTTGGCATACTCTGAAAGGTAATCAACCCTCTTGGTGAATTTAATGAGCACCCAGGATCATTCATGTCACTCGTTTCTTTCACAATCCTCCCCTCCCCCCTCGCTATATAAACTTGAAGAAGAGCAGGGCTGCTGCATTGTTGTCAGGATTCCACGTGGAGGTACTTCAAGGAATTCCTTTCATTGGCTGATCGTTCGAGTTAGCAGGGTTCAAGGTAGCACTGACCACAAAAATCTTGCTTTGAAGACTGGCGAATATTGAAAACGTGGGAAAGAAGCTTTTATATAAATGGCAGTCGTTATGGTCTTTTGTTATCGATAAAAGGCGAAACATGTTTCGAAACTAGTGCAGGGATAACATATTATGAAAGAGATTGCTGTTACCTACATAATATATATATATATGCATATATATGTGTTTAAGTTTAAAAATTCTGCTTCAGTGGCCGTATGGTCTCGGGCGCTACTCTTACAGTAGATTATACGTAGATACCAATTACGGGGTTCGAATCTCTGTCGGGGGTAGTGAGGATGTTTTCCCTAAAATGGTTTTCCCCTCTCCCTCCACGCAAATCTGAGTACCTTTCCTCTAAATATAGCCATTATAATCCCTAAAACCATTAGCATAATTAGTACATAAGCGTGTAACCCGAATGAGTAGTAAGACGCAGCGCTAAAAGAAAGTTTAATAATTTAAATGGCTTCTATCTGTGATATATATGTACAAAAAGCAAACATTCATTTTACCGCAGAAATCAGTTGGTTATTTTAGATTATTTATTAAAGTGCTGTGCACTTGTGTATGTTTAAGTATATACACATGAATTTAAGCTTACAACCCGTATCGGTAGGAGGGTGGATTATACCTTAAGATCGTCTTGTGTTTGTTGGGGACAAGAAGATGGGGGCTTCTAGCCCAGCCAGGTGTACTGACGGTATTTTTTCAAAATAGTTTCCAGCTACCCACCTTTGTGGCGTAGTTAACTAACGCGCTTGTTTAGTATTGAGCTAGACTGTCGAGGACGGGGAGATCAAGGTTCGAACCTAGGCCGACTGAACTGGGGGTGGTTTTTCCTAAATGGTTTTCCACTCTCTCTCAACCCAAATGCGGGTTCACTTCCTCTAAATTCAACCTTGACAGTTCCTAACCCATTAGCGTAATTAGTACTTAAGCGTATAACCCGAACGGATAGTAAGACGCGGTACTATAATTTTATTTAGTTTTCAGTTATAGCTCAATGGAAATGTGGCTACAGTTCCTTTAAATTATACCTGAAATATTACCTAAGTTAAATAATAGACGTTGAGTGAAGATTTAAATTTTTGTTACTACTTGGAATGTTTGTAAAAGTTGTTACTTTTTTTTACCACTGCGTCTCACTACGTTTCTAGATTATATGCTCATGTACTAATTGTGCCACTGGTTAGGGATGAGGAAGATTATACTTAGGCTAAGTGTACCCGCATTTGCGTGGAAGAAACGCACTCGGTACACCCAACTAAGATTCGAACCTAGATCTTCCCGTTGTTGGAATTCTAATATACTAGTAGAATAGGGCCTTAGACCACGTGGCCACCAAAGCTGGTTGTTTCTTTATTGATAAACTTTCAATTTTATATAGGCCTATAAATAAGGATGACGACTATTTTGGTTACAGATACAGCTGTCATCGTGTATATAAAGCTTTTACTTTAATGTGTAACTCAGATTTTGAAGTAAGAGCCCTTTCCCACGTAGAGGGCTTAACCCGACACCATCGCTATGAGTGGTACCGCTCGAAGTAAAGTCTGCTTGTTGCATTTAGCATCCTTTCACACGAGGCGGACTTACCCGCTTGTTCACGTGGGCCGAAAAATCACCCGCCCGTGTTCGTAGTTTGGCGCGGGACCACTCCTAGCGACGCACACGCAGTGGATGCGGGCTGTCTCTTCTCGCGCTCAGACTTAATATAGACTTAGTGCGAGGTGGAAGCATTTTGTACTTCTATAATTTCTATTATTTTATTATGTTAGAGTGTTTAAGATGGAGCTCGGAATAGATGCAGAGCATCTAATAGCGCTAATTTCCGATAGCCCTGTGTTATGGGACAAGACTCTAGAGGAATACAGATCGAGAACAATTGCAACCGAAGCGTGGAGAGGTGGGTTTATTGAACTAAATTAAGACTTCGAGAATATTAGACATAAGAAAGAAGCTAAAAATGTTTGCATAGTCCCTCCTCAATTTATGGTACACGTGTGAGAATGCTCCAAACTCTGCCATTTTCTGCAAGAGCGGGTGCACCCATTCTCTTATGTTGCGTCCTTTCCTTCTTAAGTATAGCAAAGATTAAACAAGAACCTCCTGATTGCGATCCTTTTTCACTCACTAGAAAACCCAAACTGGCTACAGAATGCACGGGCGCAACTTGAAAAAAACACTCGCCTCTAACGACGGGGGACGGTAAAACCCAGTACGTGTGAAAAGGGCTTTAATAGGATAGCGCACACTACGCCAGCACGGACCAGAAAAATGCGCTCGTGAAGGTCCCCATGTTATTAAATACAGTAGCGCACACTAAACTACCACTAGCACGTACCGTCACCAACAGTGACCGTCAATGCAGGTCATGTCGGTCGGGGTACAATCCTGACCAACAATTTCGGTTGCCGGTCATGCTGGTCTGGTACAGTGTGTGCTGGCCATCAGCACGGGCCAGCATCATCTTCATACTTTATCTTGGTTCGGGTAGCTACAGTAGTCCCATGGCTTCTTTGGTGCTGACTGACAGCTAAAAGCTTTGAAAAGTTACCAGACCAAATTATGTATCCCTACGTTGAACCATATGATCTGCAAAAACATGTGTTTAGCAGCTGTCACTTCTGACGGTCAAAGTTTAGGTATTGTACCTAAATGTTGACTGTCAGAAGTCAGCTGTGAGCTGTCAGTCAGCACCAAAGAAGCTATAGGGCTACTGTACACCAGGTCTCGGGTCTAATCGCGTTGGGAGCAAACACAACAGTAGCGCATAGTGAGGTAATCTGTCAACAAGTATATTGTATTGTATTATCCAGTGGAACATGTCTCCAGTTCTGAGATAGGTTTGTTGTGAATCGACTCACTATGAATGAGTAAAACTTATTGTTTTAGTTCAAAGGTACCCATAGCTCTGGGATATGGCTCATCCATCCTACCATGACCAAACTGCGAGCCTCTCTTCAGGTGACACTACCCTACGAAGCCTTGTGTTCTGAAACTGTGAGCACGAATGATCTCAAGAGCTCGTTGAATTTAAGTTGTGACATTCGAAAATATTGATTTTTTTTTATCTATCTCCAAATATAGATATAGATTGTAAGATTCATTTAAGAAACTCCTCTTCTGGTTGATAGGATACACCCATAGCTTGTTTTTCTCTTTACTGGCCTCTTCTTCCTCCTTTTCCTTGCACAATAGCGATCCAATAAAGAGAACGTCCTCTTCGGAGCTACACAGTTCCTCTATGTTCAAAGCAATCACGAAACTAAACTAAAAAAATTGAGTTTGTTAAATATTTTCACCCTAATAACCAGCCCAAAAATTTTCGTGTGAGTGCTAGTCCGCGCCGGACAAGTGTGTGAAGTCGTGCAGGTTGCTGGTCCGTGCTGGTCCGTGCTGGTCCGTGCAGGCGTAGTGTGCGACATCCATAAGGAAGGCAATGTGATTATGCTACGCGCATAAACGCACATCAGCTAACACACTCGCTTACGTGGCCAGCTTGTAGAATGTTTATTTGTCCAATCTAGAGTTTTGTAGTGATCATATAATGGCTGCGTTTTTGGTTAAAATAATAAAACTTAATTTATTTAAATTCTTATTTATTACTCGCACAAATTCCTTAGCTTGTGTGGTAAATTAATTAACGAAATTATATATTTAAATTATTATGTATTTATTATATTGGGTGGTTTCTAATATTTCACTTGATACACATCACTCGTCTTATTTAGTGTGAGAGTGGCCGTCAACAGATTTAAAATAAATTCACAATATAAATTGCTTTAGCTGTGATGTAATTTAATTAGTATTGATTATCACGCCTGTTTTTCTGTTCTGCTAATTCGACCCGCGGAGAATACCCGAAGGGCTAACGTGAGGTGTTGATCAAAGATTCACAAAACTTGACTTCCAAGAGTTGACCCGGGAGCGTCCTTGACGCAAGTACGGCGAGACAAAAGTAACAAGTCTCCTAATTGACTCAACTGATATTTTTTTAAATATCAGGCAAACACTCCCATTGGCCCTCAAGATCCAACAAGGACGAACCTAACTGTCCCCCAGACCTATAGCGCGGTCTAAGACAAGGGAAGAAAACCATCCCACTTAACAACTTTTAGGAATCTATTGTTGTAACGACGGAGACTCTCACAATATTCCTAAATACCTGGCTAGCTGGTTATTAACTTTGCAATCCCCGTTACTGTCTACAAGGTTGCTTAAAACATTTTATTTTTCTAACGTGTTAGTACTGAATTGCAGCAATTAGACATCCTTTTTTTGTTACTTTCACCTCAATATCTTAAAGTTTGGATTTTACAAATTTAGAATGTTGGGAACGTTATTTCAAAGTGTTTTTACTAGCTGATCCCAAATACTACTAGATCTCAAAGATGAATAATATTTTCATGTAATTATATGTAAAAATGGAACACTATTATTCAATTAGTCTGATTTCTCTGGGGAGAGACATTTGATCAAAATAATAAATGTCTAATATATTTTAGTGTTATAACAGAATGCATATAACCTGATCAGGTAGTGTAAGATTCGGTGTAAGAAAATTAAATTATTGAACTTAGTAAAAAATATGCTATTAGAAGTAGATTTTTACCTTACATTGGTTAAGCGTTTACATTTTGTCAAGTCTTAGTAAACTGTTGTGTAAATAACAATTTTTTCAAAGTAAAAACTTATATAGCTCTAAGATAAAGTTTTTAAATTATGGAACTGGCTTAGGTTGGTAAACATAGATAAACGTTTACTCAAGCTTCCAGCTGCTGAAATTTGCAGCATTTGTAAAGAGGAAAAGCTGCATATTGTATTCCATGGCATAAATAAATATGAGAAGGCTCGTTAATTTTTTGGACTGTCAGATAAAGATTCTTCAATTAGAACATTTAGGTGTTTCGATTTATTGTGTTGAAGATAGATAAAAGCTGTAAAAGTATGTAAAATCTCTAATATAGCTATAAGAGCGAGGTGTACTGAGGGTGGTTTCCCTAAATTATTTCAGTATTCCCCCCACAAATGCGGGTACGTTTAATTCAAATTATACCTTATTTCATACATACTCTCTGTTTTTTGTTCAAGAGGTTGTTGAAAAAGAGCTAACTTAACATTTTAAAACCCTCCTCGGTGGCGTAGTTGGCTAACGCGCTAGTCGTGTTGAGCTCGACTGCTGAGGACGGGGAGATCGAGGTTCGAGTCTCGGTTGGGTGAACTGGGGTGGTTTTTCCTAAATGGTTTTCCACTGTCCCTCCACGCAAATGCGGGTTTAATTCCTCTAATTCAACCTTCCCATTTCCTAAATCCATTAACGTAATTAGTACTTAAAGCGTATAACCCGAATGAGTAGTAAGACGCGGTGCTAAATATATATAACATTTTAAAATATACTTCTCAATGTATTAAACTAATAATGTGAGGCTTCATATGTTAGAGAGCTAGTGCCTTTAATCTTAATTTTGGTGGGAACCATGTTTTGAAATAACAAACAACTATTTAAGTACTGCGAGACAGCCGAATATTTGAAATGAATTTTTACACACTATATTCTATAAGGTAGCCCCCTTAAGAACACGATGCCTAATACAATCATTAGAGAGCTATCAAAAGACGTGCGTAGGCCAAAATATGTGTTGTAATATTCAATATAATTCAAGACACAGGTTAAACTAAACAGCTTTCTAAATGCCATGTTTATATATTATGGTTCGTGGTAATGGGGTGGTTGGTTCTTGATTAGATATATCACCACGCAAATGCGGGTATACTCTATCCAAAATGTACTTTCTTCTTACTACCACATTAATGTAGTTAAATTCTTATAGTGGACAGATCGTACGGCCTAGTAGAAAGAATAACATCAGCTTTCTATTTGCCTTTGATGAATAAAATATACCCATCTATTCGAAATTAAAAGAGAGAATTAGAGTAATTTATCCAACTTATTGCTTAAGAGTAATTACTTTACAATGCATCAATATTGAAAAGGAATTAGGCTTGATGATGGAAAATAGTAGACACCACGAAAATTATATTGTAGTTGAACATGATAGGCACCTACATGGGTGTTACTTCTTGCTAGAACACCAAATAATCTAAAGTTGTTGGTGTACTGTACTGAAAGTAACCTACATCATTGGCGGCGGGGTGATAAATGATTCCAATAATTTTTTCTAATTGAAAAATCGTTTCTTTTCATATTTTCGTAAAATATGTTTGATACATCTTTTTATCTGCAAACAATTAGGACAAGTTATTAATGTATAGGCAATTTTTGAGATAACTTACCTTCCGGGGCTAACTTTTGTTTTTTAAATGTGATCTTATGCTGTTACTGACTACCATCTCTTAATCAACTTACCTCTAGGAAATATGATGAAAGTTGAATTTAAAAAGATGCAAAGACATCTGTCTGAAGAAAAATTAATATTAAACACATTCATTGGTAAAGTTTTATCTCTTTTGCAATATCCGGTCAATATCGGATACGACTTCCTGGCACAGAGTCAAGCTATTCAGAGAGCCTGAGTGATTCTCAATTTTCCTAAGTGCCCACGGCCTAAGAAGAATTATAATTCTTTGTTAACAATTTTTACAATAAAAAATGACTGTAAAATTGTTAATCCTTAATCCAGGCTCACACTTGTATTATATCCTCGTATCGTATCTGCATCGCTATCAGGGCTGAACCTATAATTTTGAAACTTGCGAGAAAACTCACAACCCATGGTCTTTCAAACCCTAGGCTATACCGAAACAGAGACGATTTTGAAATGTTTCTATTGTCGTGCGAGTTGGTGTGGCGTAGTTTCCCTTAAGGCCAAGTTTTCAATTCAAAAACACTGTAAAACCATGACGTCCCAAGCAATTGAGGCGATGGAATACCACAACGTGCCTTTGTAAAAGATACGTAAACGAAATTAAATACTTTTATTGTATTTTGTGCATCATGTAATACGATTTGTTTGGTTTTATTAGAAAACCATCTTCCATTTGTTTGCACCTAAGGTTATTTTCTCAAAATTGACATTGATTATATAAGTATCAGCGAAACGTTTAACTCATACACTAGTTACTTTAGCTCATTTGGTAGCGCACCCTTTTTAAAGCTGAAGCTCACGAGATCGATCCCAATTCTAATATAAAATTTTGATTTTGTCTGAGTAAAATATTACTTGTTAATTTGATAGGATTATTTATTTTCGCAACTATTTTTAAAACCTAAATATGGCCTCAAGGTTTTCACACTGCCAATACTAGTTAGCTTGCTAGTACTTTTTTTAATATACACATTTTTATGTCACATACCCCATTAATTTAACTTTTAAATAATCACCTACACACAAATTTACAAAGTTAATGTAAGTACCGTTTTTTATTTACCATATTTAATTATTTTAAAGATAAATATTTGGGTACTCTACGTAAAGCCAAATACCTTGTATATTATTATAAAATATTTAAAACAAATTATCTGCTTATTAGTGCAATTTAAAATCAAATAATTTTTTTTTTCCAGTCTGATAAAATTAAAAAATAAAGTAGAGTCAGGATTTGAATACGAGTTCTTAATTAATATTATGTCACGTTTCCTTCTCTGCCAAGTTGACAATTAGACAACGGGGAGAAAATTAAGATAGATTATTGCCATTTCAAACAAACAAAATTTTTATTAAAAGATTGCATATATCGTCCAAAGCAATAGCATTTTTTAATTCGGTACACCTGATTTATACAATGGTAGGTTTATTTCAACAAAATAACTCTCAGAAGGTTGAAACCGAAGAGGGGGATTGTGTCAAATTTGTCTCATGATGCTTTACTCGTCAGACAAGCCCTGTCTCGAAGGGTGTAAAGCTGGTGGGTAGAATCCACTCGCATTTCGATAATGTGACGTCAGTTTTCGTAGCTCAGACATCTCAAAATTAGGTCTGTGCGAGATGCGAGAAATCTCTATCTACTCGCAACCCACACGTTTCAAAATTAGGGGTCCTGGAGTAGGTGACGATACACACGGGCACGGTTGAGACAACATTTCGGCTGATCTAAGTCTCATTCCGTCACGAGCATATAGATGCGACCCATAGTTTCCATCACGGTGGTGTAAGAAAAATGAACTGGCGTGGTGAAACTCGACCCACGACAGTATTAAATCTGTTTTGGAGCAAGTTCAGATATTCCGGATCCTTACCGCGAATCTTCCTTTGGTGCGACGGTGGAATACCAACTAGAAATGAGACGTGGTGATCTGTTACGCGTATCGCTCCCATTATCGCGTCAAGGATAGAGTCCCGTCCAAACCGACGCGTTCAAGATACGACATGGAGATCTAGTACAAGTATGGGATCGGATTTACTTGAGTTTGTTGAGGAAATGTTCATAATAAGATATAAATTAAATAAAATCAAAACACAAGACTCTTTAAGTTACATTCATTTTTTGATCTCAGAACTGTCACAATGTTTTGAGTGTGGAAACTTTCTATATAGTGACGTGGGGGACATTTTTCTTTGGCGTTGGAGAGCAAGGTGTTCAATTTGATAAGGGAAGGTGAATTACTAATGAATATACTAGTAATATACTACTACTACTATATTTTTGGCTAGGAGGATTCCACCAATTTCCTACCTTGACACCACAATTGTAGTAACATTTGTTAGGATGGCATTTTGTCCCCTACCCACCTCGGTGGCTGCATGGTCTAAGGCATAACTCTCGCAGTAGACTTGACTGCCGAGGACGGGGAAATCGAGAATCTCGGTCAAGTGTACTGAGGGTGGTTTTACCTAAATGTTTTTCCACTACCCTTCTACGTGAATGTCGGTACACATCCTATAACTATAGTCTTCCTCATCCCTAAAGCCATAAGCATAATTAGTACATACGTACATAAGCCGAACGGGTAGTAAGACGCAGTGCTAAAAAAAAGTATCCTATTTAACATGACAGTGCAGCTGTAGTAAATGCGTTAGGAAGGAACTTTTTTCCTCTATTCCTCGCTGTGATACTGCGGAATTTGTGAATTGGTTAGGAAGGGATACTGTTCTCTCTTTTTCAGCCTGAAGTATATTGGTTTGAAGGGGATCTCGTCCACTATTCTTCCAAAAAACACCACCACTATTGTAAATTATAACTTATATTTTTATTCTTGTGGTAGAAATTTTTGCCTCGTGTTATTGTAAAGCACTTTACTAGCGTTTATTTTGTAAGAACCACGTCTTACTACCTATTCAGAATACACGCACTCACGTGTTTTAAAGCCAAATTATTTCCTTTCTCTTTAAACCCCACACTTAGGTCTCACTCATGCATATAATTTTCATTTTTATTCCGCATATTATGATGCCTTTGAGTTGTAAGTATTTAGCAACGCGTGTGTTTGTCACGTAGGCACGCCGTTCACTTTCACAGTACAAATAGGATTGGAAAGGTCGATGGGTTTTATTTGCTGAGTGCTCTTGTGATGTACGTAATATTCAACGCATTTACCCTGGAAAGTAACAACAATCCCTGGCTTAATACATTCTGCTATGGCTTACAGTGCCGTTAATAGGAAGTATTTTGAGGGAGGGGAACTAGGTGACGGGAAAAAAATATTTTGTAATAAATTTTTCTCAAAATAATTACGTTTTAATCCATTTTTGAATGATCTTTATTCATATGTATTTTTTCAATTTCCCAAACTCTTAGAGGACAACTACGCAATATGGAATGATCTCTTAACATATGGGATAGTTGGTAACAATTATTTCAATTCCATTTTTCACCACGTCAAGCGCTTTTATATTTGTCAATGTAAATATATAAGTGATTATTATACTACCATAAGCAGCAGATTAACTTGTGAATTATATAACTACTAGATAAATTGAAAGCTCATATAGATATTAATGTGCACAATTACAATTAATTACCATATATATTAAAAGATTATTTTAATTTCTTAAACAATAGAATACACATATACAATTCTTATAATAAAGCAAATAATTTAAATATGGAAAAAACACACAATATTTATGGTGTCTGCTGGGAATGTTGTTGGTGTTAAGGGAAGGGGGGAGGGGTAAAAACCTTGCCCTTAACCCTCCATAAATATGCTTCTGGTGGCCTCTAATATAGCGGCAGCGAATGAGATTAAAGTAATGTATCTACTTCAAAGAATAAGTTGCAATGTATACATCGTTTAACCAAATGGTACATTATCGGGGTTGTCACGCATCTGGAAAATCAAGGGGACTGGGAAAAGACAGAGGATTTTGCAAAATAGTGTAAATACTTGAATATTTGTTAATTTATGACCTAAAACAAAACGCTTGATAAACTACATCTTTGGATGGATTAAAAATTGAGCTTAAGAACTAAGCACATTGTTTCATACATGTCTTACTGCCCCTTAAACAAATGTTGTGAAGTGACAAAAGATGCATTTACTCATCCATCTTAAATCATCTTGTTTTAAACATAAATTGAATGACTTCACACTTAATCAGTTTGAAGAGAAATTAAATTCTACTATTCTTTTCTTCTATCTAAGCTGCCTGAAATAATAGGAACTCCTTCAGTAAAACCTAGAGAACACAGGAAATTTGGTAGTAAGAAAATAGGAGCAATTCCATGTTCCATTTAATAAGCTACTTCATATAGTAATCCAACAACATAAGATATATACTTTAAGAGTAAATAAATTATACTGTATACATACAGTATTATAAGGTTCGCTAATCTAATAGTTCTGTGTCATCACTATTTGACTATTATTTAAAAAAATATATAATGGTGGCAATACTAGCTAAAGTCAAGCTCATCTAGTCTGATTTGTCATTCAGGTGTATTGAGAATTTTTTTCTTCCCCTAAATGAGCTCCCAATCTCCCTTGATGCCAATGTAAGCACATTTACGTTACATTCTACTCTAATCCTCCCTGCCCAAGTAATCAATTTATTTAAACGCGTATAACCCAGGCGGTTAGTGAGGTATGGTTAGAAAACACCTAAGAGTCGATTGTATTAACTATATATTTCCAGCCAACAACTAATTGATAAATATACAAAACAAATTAATTTGTCCATGCCTTTGAAATTTAACTAACACCACCTGTCATAAGAGCACATTACCTGACATTATAATATCTAAATTAAAGTAGATCTAGTAACAATAACAGATACAGATTTGAGTTTGCAAGAACAAATCAAATGTTTGGTTTTTGGATGTTCTATGTGCACTTCCCAATCATACCTAATATATCAGCACACGAATAAAAAAAAACTATTTTAATGTTAAAGCAGACACAACGCCCGGACTCCTGGCCGTTAATTCATAACGTTGAAATAGGAAACCTCAATTTCACTGATGATAATTTTTTGGCGTTGACACGTTTTTTCAAACATCGGCGTTTGTTTTGATAGATTAAGTTCAAATAGTTGTCACTGCCATTGATAGGTAACATAGATGAATGTTTTTAACTCCCTTAAAAATGTTGATGTAGCTTCCCAGCACCTCCACAATATTTGATTAAACATGAAATAAATTATAATTTGGGATTTTTAAATTAACAGAAAATATTCGATATCTTGCATGTCAAATCATTTAAAATAAATAATTTGATGTAGGAACGATATAATCTAATTTATTAACGTGAGCATTCCAAAGAAACCATGGATTTTTTTATATTATTGTAAATGTGAAACTTAGTATAAATTGAAGTAAAATTGTATGTAAGTATCATTCGAAATAACTTTTAATCTTTGTTCCCCTTATTGAATTTAAATGTGAATTGCAAAACATTTGTTACAATCACACCATTCAGGAGCTATCTCACATTCTATTTACTCTTGGATCAAGAGTGCAATTAGGTTTTCTTGATACAGTATAGTATATATCGGTCCCAGACTGATAGTTTGGGGATGCCTCATATATAGCGTAATACACATGGCTGACGTGCCATACTACTTCTAATGAACATATAAGATTACAAAGCCACCTAAGTTGGCACAAGAAGGATGATATTTTAAAAATAAGTTTTAGAAAACAAACTGATAAACCTCAAAGCTAGTAAAATCTCACCTTTGTAATCTTAACACTTTTAGGCTTTGAGTTAATTTTAAGGTTCTAACGTTCACTAATGTAGGCTTAAATGTTCTCAAGACTTCGTGACTGCGTGAATAGAATGATCATAGAAGATTGTTTGATTTTGAGTGATACTGATACAAATACTGGTATTTGGTACTAGGCATACTAGCTTGGGGTTTTAATATATTTAAGATATGTGCTGATATGATCTTTCGTCTTATAGAGCTTACGTTAAATACTCTGTAAGAATTAAATAATGAGTGAAGAGAGTGATATTCACGGAATTATGAGAATACCGGAATTTGGTCTTTGTAGTTTAATAATTGTGTGGGTATTTTCACGCAAAATAAGTTTTTGTTGGCTGAGTTCTAAAGGTTTTTTCCTGGTCTGGAACGATGAAGTAATACACTGAGACGGCCTTGAGACATAACCTCTCCTTGAAGCCTTGGGTTCGTGGCCAGACACGAAACTATTTTTAGAAGTCTTTCGTGACTGGTTCATATTCGTCATCGCTCCGGAGTAGAGGGATAAATCTTTCCCTCCCATGAATTACTATGACCCCTCTTACAATGAGAATACTGTATATCTGTACGGAGTACGCTTCTTCTTACTACTTGAATAAGGAAATATAACCGTATTTCTGGCAGTGCATTTATTTTAATACATATTTTATATCTATTCAAAGTCTATAAATGTTTCTATTCATTATTTTTTATTTATTTGAGGTATTTAACGTGCTATTTCTGAACTAACTTATTATATCAACACATGATAATTTTTATGAGCGAGAGAAAAAGAGCCTATCAAGTTTTCCGTGAAATGTATTTTAACATGCCATCATCGACATGGACCTACAGCTTTATTTCCCCTCCGAAGGAAGATGTGCTACGGATTTTTATCGCTTGATAAAAATTCGTCGACCCCGGCTAGGTTTAAACCAACGAACATTGGGTCCTGAGAAGAGCCCTCTACTCGAAGATCACCGAGGTTGACAGAAAGGTCTCTAATTTTGTTGTTGGGATGCAACACGTCAGTATTCCACAAACTTTTTAAAATCATGGGACTCTTAACAAACCCACATTTTTTGTGCCATAATTGTTCTGTTTTTGATATGCGCCACGGCAGCAGAAACTAGATTAGCCACCCATTCTAATGGTTGTACAGTAAAATAGAATTATAAAAGTACCGACCAACTTTTTCCTTAAGTAACTTCAGATGTTCCAAAATTAACTTAAGATTTTGTGTTATTTGTCTGTGCCCGCTTCTTTAACATTTAGAACCATTCCATTCAAACTATTAGTAAGTTGGGTATAACATTGCTCTAACTAAATGCGAAAGCTTTCGATTTTGTCAGACACAATACAAATATTAGTAAGTAGGATCAAATAAAAAATGTGGATCACGCACGGCTGCCACTCATACCTGCTACATTGGTGTGTGCGATGTGTGGCGCTCTTGGGCTGTGGTCACAAGGCACACCGTTTGCGGAACACTGCAATACGTCATAGGTTATTCATCTTAATATTAACTTCTCCACACGTATACAACTTCATTAGACACGTGTAACTGAACCAGGATTCATTCATAAAACGTCTTGGGGACTTCAAAACTACTCGGTCATTTAAGCCGCCTTGTCAATAATAATAT
Organism: Timema monikensis; assembly: GCA_902151445.1. NCBI lineage: Eukaryota > Metazoa > Arthropoda > Insecta > Phasmatodea > Timematidae > Timema > Timema monikensis. Next base: position 160,680 of record CABFVZ010000525.1, read on the forward strand.
TTAGGCATGCTATAGTTCTCGACTGGATCTAATATTTTTATTATTTTCATTCATTTTCATTTGCTCTCTTTAATGGGATGGTGATCTCAGTAACGTAGGCCTGTATGAGTTAAGAGAGAAAGATGATGCAGCTGAATTTTGAGAAAATGCACTTGCATTATTTTTTTAAAGAATATGTGAAAACCCCTTTTTTTAAATCACCTTAAATATACCCATCAATTATTCAACCTTATCCTCCTAGATCCCAGTTGGAAGTGATAAGCCTCCCACCAAACCCACCAGTTTTATTGGTAGTTAATGGAGATTTGGTTTGTGATTTATATAAACAACGTAACACAGGCACCCTTAGTTTTCCTTGAATGGTAGCAATATTAGCTTGCATGGTCCTACTATGGTGTACATTATAGGGTAGGGATATAGTGTAGTACGTAGAGGTAAGACTGCTACCTTTCTGGGTAAACAAAGGTTACATCACCCTCTGTTCACTAAAAAACTCCATGGCGTGAGCCCGCAAGCGAGCTATAGGCCTACCGACCGAGCGGCCGCTGCTGTTAGCGAAGATAATGCCAACATTTGTGGATAGAGAATGTCATGTGGTCAGTACAACAAGCCATCCAACCGTTAGACTCAGTTTTCTAAACCATAGTTGCTACTTATTTATTAGAGTAGCTCATTTGTCCTCCCGAAACTAAATTTGACCCAGTTTCAAACCCACTATCTCACAAATAAATTTTAGAAGCGCCGGGACCTCTGGATTTGTATTCTGGAACTCTGACTACTAAACCACTTAGTAACTTAATTTCATTTATTTGTAGTATTTAAACTGCACTTTCTGAACCGAATGATTGTCTCAGCACATGACTTATAAACTAACTTATGTCTATAGCAGACACAACAAGCTCCCGACTGTTATTTCAACACTGTGAAAGGAAAAACCCACATTTCACCAACTATACTTTTTTCGGCCATGCCAGTAATCGAAACCGGGACCCTAAGTTTGGTAGACAGACACGTTATCGACTGAGCTAAGGTGTTGGACCAGTAATTTAAACCAGGTTATTATAGCAACCTGAAAAACCCTGCACCGGGAAAAGTAATAGGCCTACTTGTTTTTAAACTTTGAGTCATATTTTAATAATAGAAGTAATTACAACTTGTAAGTATTATTAAGTAAAATTTATCTTCGGTAAGCTATGATTTTTAAAATTAGAGTCATAGTTCTTAGTTGCTCCACATCGGGAAACCTACATCGCCGGCTGAATGCTTTAAGGTGTCAATTTTGTGCGACTGGGCTTCCGGTGACTGAAAGATCGAGGTTAAAGTTCTACTTGGGCGTACTGCGGTGTTTTCTTAGCTGTACCTTCAGGGCACTGTGGATACATTAGGCCTACCTCTAAACTACTTTTTTCCCCTTCACTACTTAAGTGTTAATATGCGGTTAACTCTAAAGATTAGTCAGATGCGTAGAACAATTCCATTAGGAACTAGACTTCTTCAGCAGAAGGTGGTGTTCGAGAAATGATCTATACAGAGAGCCAGTTCAAGGTCACGGGTAATGAAGATGACACCACCCTGGGTTGTCTTCCGTTCTTTCATTCTATTCATATTTGTAAATTTAATTGTATTTACTGTGTCTCGTAGCTTAGGTAGATTCATATTGACAATTTGCTTCGTGAATCCATTAAGACCAATTTATGGTGGGATTTTACACTTTAGTCTTGTATGGTTTGCCGTCGTTGGTCAAAGACTAATGTGTTTTTTCCTAAACTGTTTTACACTTTCTCTTCACACTAATGTGGGTTCATAATTAACCTCAATTTAATCTTTCTCATCCCTACTCCGTAAATGTTTATATGTGGTCGGACTGGACTGGGGTTATGATGCTAAGTACGAAAAAAAAAGATACTGAAGTTAAGTTCTAACTGTTTAGTTTTTAAAATTAGTTTTCATAGGAAAAAGAACAATTCAGATGACCATGTATTTATGTGTGTACTTCCGGATGGTATTAATTTACGAATGACAAATTAATTTGGAGCCCACCAGAACAGCTCCATTTAAAATTTCTATCTTATTTTGACCCACCATTTTGGGTAAGCTTTAACACATTTCAATTTGTTTCTAAAACAAGGTAGTCAAAAGTTTAAATTATACTTAAAAAGTGGGCATGCCTTTAATAGTGAAGTTGAAACCCAGATTAAGATCGCTAAAACAATCCTCATTTCTCTTAAAATGGGATGTTGATTTTGTTTGAGTAAAGCTAGGTTTCACCACCGTTTAAGTAACTTCAGAACTGTGACATTTGGTAGACATACGTTTTGCGCTGTATTTTTTTTCTTCATTACTTACCACAATGTAACGTTAAATTAAAAATAAAATACAAGTAGAAAAATAACACTTTAACAGTGGAATCTAACTCGGGACCTTTTAGTATAATTATTCTATCTTTCGTTGAGCTATCTAAGCTGGTTCTGTTCTCAGGGTCATTCATAAATCATTAGCTTAAGACGCTGATGGGTATGGGAGATCGTAAGATAATTGATAGCCTTAATAAACAAACCGACAAAGAAATGTATTTGATTGAAAATACTTATATTCAATTTATATATAGAATACATACAAGATAGTAGTTTGTATACAGGACCTACAGTAGCTCCATGGCTTCTTTGGTGCTGACTGACAGTTCACAGCTGAATTCTGACAGTCAACATTTAGGTATATACCTAAATTTTGACTGTCAGAAGTGACAGCTGCTAAACACATGTTTTTGCAGATCATATGGTTCAGCGTAAGGATACATAATTTGGTCTGGTAGCTTTTCAAAGCCATCAGCTGTGAGCTGTCAGTCAGCACCAAAGAAGCCATGGGGCTACTGTACCACATAAATTTATATTCATACCAAACTTAATTTATACCAGGGGTCTTTTTTACACTCTAGAGGATTTTATATTTAGCAGGTTTTTATTTTATGCATACCAGTTTTCTCTCTCTCTCTCTCTCACACACACACACACACACACACACACACACACGTATATATATATATGTACCGCCACTATAAATAGGCATACTCTTTTAAAATTATAGCAAAATATTATCAATGTCACAAATACATTTGTGTTTTCTCGAAGGTCCTTCTTCATATCAGGTTTACACTGAAAACGAACTTCTGTTTTTCAACTTGATGCATTTCCATCTTCTTGCAGAGCGAATACCATTGCCACTTATTTTAATAAAACTTTTCCATTTCCATCATGTTAACTTAAGTTATTAGTGTATGTTATCAGTGTCCAATAACAATAATGACACTAGGCCAAAAGTAATCATACAAGAATTAATATTAATTCAAGATTATAAGTTCATCGAGCATATTACAAAATATGACCGCATTCATTTTATTTTTACTTTATCGTGACCCATAGAAGAGAGGAAGTATTGCAATCGCCCAAAAAATATAATTTGAGATCTAGGTTAATATCGACGTTTCATATATCTTAACGCCTTTAAATTAGACCACAAAATGGTGGGCTGGAAAATATACGTGGGCCTTAGAAATTTACAAAAATAACAGAAAAACTGCGATACAAATTTCCTAAAATAATTCTTGGTGAGGTAGATATTTGTAATTTTTTTATAGGAGACAAAAAATCCCCAAACATAAAAAAAACACCAAAACCAAGTATTATAAAAAATATAAGGTGAATTAGTATAGAGATTATATGATTAATAAATGGTACAGTGCACTACACATACTTTTGTGTGCCTAGGTTGTCAGGATGGGTTGCAGCTGAGAATGGGGGAAGTGACTGGGTCCTGATTGTGTGGGGTTCTTAATCGACGTCTGGCTTGGGCTTTTATGGTTTTATTGTACTTCAATGCTCTCTTACAAAATATGATATTGATAATAAATATTAGAGAATATGGAAAAACTCAATAGATTTACTTATAATCTCATGGAAGGACGAAGTATACAAGGAATGCTTAACCAATGGACTGACTGACCTTTTGGTAATCCTACATGGTTTATGAACCCAGGTGCCCCGCGCTCAACGGTAGCCTTCCAATACACGTACTGATGATCCATCGTCCTAACCCACGTAGCCTCAAAAACAGGCAGTGTGACCTCCTAGACTCTATGGTCTTTAGTCAGCCCTGTTAGCTAAAAATCTCATACTATTTATAGTACAACTTGGCGTTGCCAAAAGGAATGCTGACGCTCTTTTTAAGCTGTCAGCGCAAATGTTCTATTTATTTTCTAGCTAATCACACCACCTTGCGATACTCGTTTTGTCATTCACAATCCAGAGCACAACAAATTTTAAACAAACATGCCTCAATCTAGGTCGTTTCAATAAAAATATAACTATTAAATATCTGATAAAAAATATTACCTAGCATACAAACAGAATGCAGAAACGAACATTGATAACTACTTATTTGCCTAAGTCCGATAAGATAATTGAAACGAGGTAATTGACATTGTTGCAAAATAATGTCGGAATAAATAACATCAGATTTCATTAAAGATAATAAATAAAAAAAATAGACAGTGTTACAGAAACATATTTAATAAATGTACAAAATGGTAAATAGTTGACACCTATTTTTGTTATTTTAAGTGATCCCTCTTCAATTATGGCAAATTTCAATTTTCTTCCTCATCTAAAAGAGTTTTCTTCCATAATTTCTACCATCCCTACCCTCTCCAACGTTTAAGTTTAAATTTTTAATTTTCAGACTTTTATTGAAGTGGTCATTATACTTGCCTGCTTAATTTCAGTTTAATATTAAACAGAGTAATTGTTAATATTAGTTTTAGAAAAATAGCCTCCTTCCCCTCTCCCAATTTCTCCAACTCCTACTTAAATATTTCAAATTTTAAGACTTATTTGGTTATCTGGAATGGTCCCTCTACTTAACTGCCAAATTTAAATTTTATACCATACTATATATTTTTTGCTTTAACTATCCATTTCCCTATTTACCTGAAGTCCCATTTCAAAAGATTAATTTTCAGACTTTTTGTTCTACTTGGAATGATGATCCCTTTATATCTATTGCCAAATTTCAGTTTTATACCACACTGAGAACTAGGCTAGTTTTTTCTTTAAATTTTGAGCCCCGTCACCTCCTGCGACTACACCTTGGGAGCCATCGTGTGGGTGCCGTACACAAATTAATGTAATTATATTATATTATTATATTACATTATATTATATTACATTATATTATATTATTATATAATTATAATCTTTGGTAGGTGACCTGGCGGTCTAGGGGTAAGGTGTCAGACTTCTGTGCTGGCGGCCGGGGTTCAATCCTCGGTCCCGGCACAGATTTATCTGATTACCAAACCCTTACTTCACCTCTGACAAGACATCTTGTGAATGTGGGGAATGCCAGGCCTCCACCGTGGTTCGGATTCCACGTTAAACTGTAGGTCCTNGGGGTTCAATCCTCGGTCCCGGCACAGATTTATCTGATTACCAAACCCTTACTTCACCTCTGACAAGACATCTTGTGAATGTGGGGAATGCCAGGCCTCCACCGTGGTTCGGATTCCACGTTAAACTGTAAGTCCTTCATTTCATCTCACAATCACCCTACCATTACACATTAGCGTAAGTGCGTATAACCCGAATGGGTAGTAAGATGCGGTGCTAATAATAATAATAATAATAATAATAATAATAATAATAATAATAATAATAATATAATCTTTGACCCCAAAAAACCCAAATATTTCCCCAAGATCATAGGACGAGATTTCCCACCCCTTTCTGCTCATCCTATAGAGGTTGAATTTCCTAAAACTCCATATTATCTCTTGCACACAAAATTTAAAGTTTCCACGCCCGGAGAAATAAGGTTGTGAGTCAATGAATTGATTCAATTCCCAATCTCCTTGTCACTGGCAAATCAGATAATACAAGACTGACGCCTTTGTCCGCGTGCCCACAGGTGCGTTCCATCTTTTGTGTGTGTGTGTGTATGTGTGTGTGTGTGTGTATATATATATATATTTTNTATATATATATATATATATATATACACACACAAAACGCTCGTGAGCTTTGCGAAACAAATGCTATTGTTTCAGGAATACTCCACCAAAGAGCATAAGTGAAATAATAATTATACGCTTTTACTAAAAGAGGAACATGTCTGTCCACCAAAAGTATAAGAATCAATTTCATATTTAAAAGTTCCGAATATATATATATATATATATACACTTTCAAATAGCTCCGAAACAATTGGTTTTATAAAAATATATTTCAAGTAAAAATGTTTATATTTAATAATACTACAATGATACGTTATTTCAAATTTCAAATAGCTGCGAAGATACAATCAAAATGGGAAAATTCCTCTTATATAAAGTTCCCTCAAAGTAATTTTCATGGGAAAATGATAATCACCGTTTTGTTTGTAATAGTAAACAATGCCGAGATAAAAAAATTTAATCAAAACAGTTTAAGCTAGTTTAGAGAAAATCAATTTTTTCTATTTCTGCCCGTAAGTAAACTAGCAGTTATTTTAGGGTTAGATATCTAATTCCAATTACCCTTAGGGGCAACCTTATGCAAACCTTAGATTCTAAGTCTTAGCCCAATCGGTAACATGGTTTTGGATCTAGACCCCAATACAGACACACAGACAAACGGCATCGCGAAGACCACTGTTTCGATTTCAGGGGTTCATGAAACGTCACCATTTTTCTAAATCTTGAGTTCGATTTTTTTTACTACCACAATAGGCCTACTTCTCTCGTCAAGTGGTCGAGAGAAAGTAAACATAGATATCAAAACCCAAGAGCATACTAGTGGCGACATAACATTTAAAGTAAACAATATCTACTGACGTAAAGCAGTGAAACATGATTTTATATTTTTAAATATGTTTCTATAAAGTGTCCTGTATTTCGTTTCATGCTATTTGGTGAAATGTAATGCTTTTTATCCATTATGTTTTTGTAACATTGTTTATTACTTTGTTTCACATAACTAACTTATGATCGTTCTTTGGATGCGATTGTGTTGTTTGTGGGTTTCGGCCATTTGTATACTTGGTTTATTGATGGACACGATTTTGTTTCAAATATTTAAATTATTTTAGTTTATTGATTGCCATAATATGGAACAATTATTATTTTGGGATTGTCATAGTTCTATTTATCATATCAAGATTAAAACTTGTAATCGGGTGGGAAAAAATTTGTCTCGATATTTTGATGATTCTTTTAGGTTTCACGTGAACTTAAACCCAAAAAAGTTGATTTTGAAATTCTGATTGTCCTCATTTCTTTCTGTCTTTCCATGGCCATGGATCCAAAACAGTTTGATGGATATGGTACAAACTTGATATTTTGATATTATAGGGCTGTACCTCCAAATGTTTTATTTTATATTTACTCTAGCCCTCAAATTAATGGTATGTTACTGGTTAGTGATTGTTTTAAATATAGGTATATCCATCAATTTGTTTATTTAAAGCCTATTGACTAAGTTTATTGAGATTTGGACAAAATACTTTAAGCCAAAAAAGTGGGTCTAAATGATTATACGTATTTTGTGCACAGTGTCCGGGCTGTTGTATTTACACTAATGTTAAAGGTAGAATTTAGAGGAAATGTACCTACACTTTCGTGAAGTATTATTAGTAAACTATTTCGAATAAAACACCCTCAGTATATTTGAATACACAAATTCATTGTCACCAGAAATTAGGTCCATTGCGAGAGTGACACCTTTTACCAGCGTGTTTCAACTTTTTTCAATTCACCATATACTGAATAAGGTGCTAAAATTGTAAAAAAAAACCATCAGTTTCTTAAGAAGAGATTATATCATTAAAAACCGGGTATTAAGATTGGCTTTGAAAGTGAATTTAGGTAAAATTATAATATTTGGGTTATTTTAAAATAATTGGTTTTTTCATGGATTTAAAGAGATTTATTTTCACTTATAAAAATGTTCTCACTTCTTTTTTATCATCCCCAAAATTCCTGTGGCTCTTGAGGCACCCCAGCGGAAAGACCATACCCCCACCGCTAAAGGTCTAAATGGTTCAAAAAATCTTCAAGGATACCGTGAATTTAAGACAATATTCTTGGTATCTTAAACTAATATTTACTAATGTATCAAAGAAACTCTTCAAACTCATCTATATCTGTAATTTTACCATTTACATTACACCACTTGCAATACATGCGCCCAACTTTTAAATCCTGTCCCCGTTATCCACATACTTACACTCTTAAGATAGGTATGATGAAGGTCAATTGAAAGGAGATGTAATTGCGTGGAGAGAAGGGTTGCATACTATCTAGGCCTTGTTAAGAAAGGTTGGGAGAAGGCAGGTTGTCGGGGTTCAGCCCCATGTTGGTGTACTAACACAGCCTTGTTAAGAGTGGTTGGGAGAAAGCAGGTTGTCGGGGTTCAGCCCCATGTTGGTGTACTAACTCAGCCTTGCTAAGAGTGGTTGGGAGAAGGCAGGTTGTCGGGGTTCAGCACCCATGTTAGTGTACTATCTCGACCTCAGCTGTTGTGATGTTGCACTAAGGATGAATGTCAATGTTTTCTCAAGGTGAAATAAATAAATATAGCAAGTGATGAAAAGTATGACACAGTAAAACCCAACCTTTTCATTAGGAATTTGGAAGGTTGAATACAGAGATGAACCCGCATTTTTATGGTGGGGAGTGGAAAACCATTTAGGAAAAACCACCCCCAGTCTACCCGAGTGAGATTTGAACCTCGGTCTCCCCGTTCTCAGCAGTCTATCCCAACACGAAACTAGCGCGTTATCTAACTACGTCACCGAGGTGGGCTGTGTTAAATGATATATAATGTTTTTGATTTGTTTATGGGGTCGAAGTAGTTTTGCTGAGTGTGAACGAATTCGTATTTCCTCTTGAGAGAGTAGGAAAATATATTAGTTCAACCATCCTAGTTTTGATTACCTAAACACCCCGTCACTAGCAAACCAGCCAAGGTGATACTGACTCCTTTGTCTATTTATGATGTTGTTGCGGGTGGATATAATAATCGATGTTAGTTATATTCCCACTATATATAATTTTCGCATAGTGCAATAAATAATTTCTATCTTGTTTCGGAGCCTTCAATTCCAGCTAGCAGATTGCTTCCCTGCTTGATGGCCTCTTTGAACTGATGAGCGTTCAAATCGGTAAGTTAACAAGCATATTACATCTAGTAAGGCAGAATACTTTTTGCACTCATCACACAGAGAATTTCACCCAACCCGAATTAATCAGGAACGTTTCCTGAGACTTGGGGTTAAATTTGGACCGACTATCCCACTTCACTCAAGTACAAGTAATATTTTAATACAGCTTCTGGTTTGTGCAAAAATCAAGCTGTAATTTAGGCGAATTATAAAAAAACACATATAAATGGGTAACGCAACTTTGACTTGATATGTTAATGCCCTCTCTAGTAGGTTAATAAACCGCAGAGGTAATCAAACTTTATAAGAGTGTCAGGTTCACGATGGACATGCTAGCTTATGATGAGGAGGTCCAGGTTAAACTCTCAGCTGGATGCATTGGGTGTGGTTTACATAAGTGACTTCACTGTGGTTTTCACATCCTCTCTAAAATCTAATGCTGGTTTATCCCCAATAATTACCCTTCATGCCCTTAGTCAATACAACCCTACAATTAACTTGCAAAAACTTAAAAATAATTACAGCTATTTACATATAAAATTTAAAATTACGTTGCCTAAAGATAGATTCACACTTACAAGAGCATGCGCCGACTGTGCGCTGGCCGTGTCTTGGGGCTAGCCATCAGAACATGGAAGTAGTACGGTCGTTGCACAGTCCTTTGAGTGTGAATCCTACTTGATAAAATCACGTGTATAGCGCAATGACTAGGGGCATATGTGCAAAACTCTAAATGTTCAAACATCGACATTACCAAAGCCTAGAACCAGGGGATCATATTAGATCAAACATGGCACATAGTGTGCAAGGGAAGGATAAAATTGACCACAAAATGTGAATTTATAGGATCAGAGGAATGGCTGCTGATGGCCGAAAATGTATGTTGCATCGTCTCCATAACATTTGGGACTGAGAGTAGATAGACACAGAAGTGCAGACGTATTTACAGATAAAGAGGACAGAAGATATTGGAAGTGTAAACACATGTACAATTTTAAAATTATCTATTTATCTAATAATATATTGTTTATTATATTATTATTCACAATTTTGTCTGTTCATATTTCATTTTATTTTAGTAAAATATCGATGCAGTAACAGCAAGGTAGCTTTCTGGGGGCCTTTGACATATAATAGCTCTGCTTAAAATATGTATTTCAGTTCGGGTTATATTTACAGACAAAATCCAAACTTTAAGTCAATTGGTACAGTGTTAATCTATTTACAATGACAATTAATTCTAGTTATTTGAATTTAATTGGGTGAAATAAATACAATAACGCTAATAAGGTAATTGAAGATTTGCGTTGGTTGGCACACGGAACAAAGATATAAATCTCTTTCTCTAGGTTTGTAAATTAAAGCAAAACTAAACTATTATTCACACACACACACACACACACAAAAGGAATCATCTTTAGGAATGGTACGTCAGTGGACTTGTTTTGTATAAAAAATATATATGAAAATTTCACTCGTCTAGACTGTCACCTTTTAGTCGTGACGAGAGAGATTATAAACCCTTTAGACTCCAAAATACAAACGTACAGTACTATAGTAATCTATAATCCAACACTTGTTGTGGATGGACCAGTCTTTTAAATGGTTTGGTTCTCCACGGTTTCTTCGGTGACCATTGCCTTAAAACTTCAAAATAAAAAACTTCCCACCTATGGTTATCTCACGAGTCATACATACTGTTTTGTTTTGTATTTTTGGATATCTGTAACTATTTTTACCCGTTTAGAGTTGTTCATGTCCACCGCGTATTTTTGAACGTCATATGCAGCCTTGGAGACGACCAATGCACGGGCTGGATAAAATGTGTCATCGCCATTTTGAATCGTAGGGATTTTTTTTCTGTAAGCTGGTTTGTGGCTGCAGGGGAGGGAGAGTTTAATCACATGTATGGTTACCACTCCTTCAGGATTCCTTAAGGCCTACTTCAGCATATGAGATTAATTTTCACATGTAATTTGAAACAGATTAAAAAAAAACTGACAACACAAACTTGAGTACGATATTGTATTTTTTTTATAAAATGATGTTGAAATATAATCTCCCAGTCTTTGATATAATATAATATTTCCTAGCAATCTCTATGGTCTTAGGGTAAGGTTTTTGACTCAGACCTAGTGTTCGTGGGCTCAAACCCAGCCAGGGTCGACTGAGTTTTATTAAACGATAAAAATCCGTAATACAACTTCATTTGGAAGGGAAGTAAGACCACGTTGTTAGTGGCATGTAAAATAACTCTGGCAAGTATGTGAAAATATCTCTCCCAGTAAAATTGGTATGGCCTTTTGCTTTCCCTCATAGAAATTCTCGTGTGCTTATATAATCAGTCGGTTCATAAAGGATACGTTAAATACCTCAAATAAATAAATAAATAAATAAAATAATACTGAAATTAAATATGTTATTATGAAACCCAATTTTTGTTATTTGTTCTAGATAGACCAATGTATTTTCCTTTTAATTGTATTTTTCTTGTAAGCTATAATATTTTAAACAATAAACTTATGTTTTAAATTTTTTTGAATTATAATTTAAATAAAAAGTCAAGTCCAAAACATATTTAAAATATATATTGACGTTGATATGAGTTCGTTAGGCTGAGATGGCAGGAAACGCAAGCTATGGTCAATATTATTTCAGTTTTTATGACAAAAAAATAAATATATTTTTTGACCAAAATCAAAATTTCTTCAGTGGATACATTTTGTTTATTTTTCTACACATAGTACTCTTTTGAATATCTGTCATGGGCAATACGTAATTTGACCAGAACATTCCACCTATAAAAACCCGCCTCGGTGGCGTAGTTGGCTAACGCGCTTGTCGTGTTTAGCTCGACTGCTGAGGACGGGGAGATCGAGGTTCGAGTCTCGGTCGGGTGAACTGTTTTTTTTTTTTCCTAAATGGTTTTCCACTCTCCCTCCACGCAAATGCGGGTTCACTTCCTCTAATTCAACCTTCCCAATTCCTAATCCATTAGCGTAATTAGTACTTAAAGCGTATAACCCAAACGGGTAGTAAGACGCGGTGCTAACTAACTAACACTTATAAAAGTGTATGTTCAAATTCCACTATGCTCATAACACTTACCTACCCCAAAACTGTTGATATTACTTTGGGTAGAAAATTAAACTAATTGTATTTACGGTAGTAATAATTTATTTATTTTGTACAAAAATATTTTTTGGCCTAATAACTGCAAAAATAGTGGCATTAATTGGTGTTTTCTTCAATGCAGGGTTGATAGCCCTCATTCCACACTGGGTTATAGCCCTCAAGTCAAGTTGGCCTGCACTTTTGAATGAAACAATTAGGCCTACAAGTATTTATGTCCAGTCTTTTCTGTATATTAGTAATCCTACAGGATTCTTGGATCTTCCACCAAGCTCCCTGAGTCATCCCATATTCTTGGAGTCATTCTAGCAAAGAATCCAATCTCTCTTTCATCGTCAAGACCACTCTCTGGCATCATTAGCTCTATAACAGTTCAATTTTCTTAAGAATACATTTTTGGAAGAAATAAACATACTTATTGTGGTCAACGTTAATCTATACTTATAAAATAACATGTCCTGACTGACTGACTGACTGATTCATCATCGCCGAGCGCAAACTATCAAGGCTACAAGCATGAAATTCGGACTGTATATTCATTTTGTTATGTAGGCACCCACTAAGAAAGGATTTTAGAAAATTCCACCCCAAAGGGGTCAAAATAGGGGATGATAATATGTATGA